>JAVLVB010000757.1:1800201-1811527 GCA_032876305.1 Orestias chungarensis | reverse complement strand
TGTTACCTTTTTTTTTTTTTTTTTTTTTTTTTAAGTGGAGCAAAACACCAGCTTATGAGAAGCCAACATTTGGAAACATTTGGGTTTGTGTGACCAATCAAAAGGGAAAGTTAGCATTGCCCGAAGAAAACCAAGGCATGAATGAAGAAAACTTGCTTTAGGAAGTTTATATTATGTTTGTAAAAATACATTATGAATTATTTAGAGTGAGATAGAAACATTTGTTAAGCCCTAATGTGTGCTAGAAATATTTTTTGTTAAAGTCTTCAGTACCAACTATATTTAAAATAACCTGATCGGATTGCTTTTACTCACATTTCGTAATAAAAGTACAACATATTTCACGCTGATGTCCAAGTACATTATTCTCAATGTGGCATAATTCTGAGTAGATGTTGAAAAAGTGGGATGCATTTAATCGTCCTACCTATAAACTCCTCATACAATCTGAACTTTTAACAAGGTAATGAAAAAAGTAAAAGCAAAACACATGACTGTGTTTTGATTGACAGAATTTGGCTTGTTTTCTTTGCTGGTGTGACTGGCAGTCGTCTGCATATGAAAGTTCTTTTGCCCTCTATGCTCTGTTGGGTTTTAGAGCTGTCAGCACTTGTGCTGACTGCTCGGGGAGTATAAAGCTATAAGTGCTGAGATCAGTGAATATGGTGCTGAAGTGAGAGAGAGGCTGAGAAATTAGATGCAATTTAATTTCGGCCTATTGATTTGCACCCAATATATTAATCACCTATCTGAGTGACTTAAGGTTAAAATAAATTGTATTATGTGTTTCAAATCCCACAACAATTTTTTCTTTTACAATTTTTCCCAAGCCTGCTATCTTCCCTGTTTTTCCTTTATTTTAGTTATTCCAAAATGTATATATTTGATGTATTTTTCTTTCATATTTAGCTACAAAACACATAAAAGAAAAGAGATGAACATTATTCTCTGCCAAGCACAACAGATTTTTTTTTTCTCAAATTGAATGCAAATACATCTAAACTAAATGTTATCATAGCACAGATATAATGAAATAACCTAGGTGGATTATTATGTTTCATAGATTACTGAATCTTGGTGCACCAAAGAGATACTACAATCATTTACCAAAAACATTTCCTTTTTGCCGAGTTCACATATCTTAATACAATCCATTTAGTAAGTAAAAACATTCTTCTGTTGAATTCATGATTTTAGCATACCTGTTAATATGTTTCTCTGTGTAAATCCGGGATCATTGGAAACGCTCAGGCTGAAGTCAACTCAAGCAGTTCTCAAAGTTACAGGGAACATTCATGTTGGATTTAGTATGAGTGCGATATATCGGCAATAACATCGGAATCGGCTAAATTGTGTTAAAAAGTTAAACTGGGCCAATAAACTGGGCCAATATTAACATTTAATATTCATTTTTCTATTGTTGTTTGTGTTGGTTGTTTGATTGTAACGATATGGATGTCAGGGTTGTGGGCTGTTTAAATCTGTAATAGCCAATATTCCTAAATATTGGCTATTGGCCAGAAATGGCTGATTGGGTATAAGTTGTTTCATATTGCTGCATCCCTGGTTTATGCAAAATGTATTGCAAGTAGTGTTGTAAAGTAATTCTCTATACTCTGCTCATATTCTGCTTTAAGGAAATGGGGTTTCATGGACCCAGGGAATAACAGCTGGCAGTAGGAAGTCACTTTGTTACATCGGTTTATCAGTCATATAATTCATATGATGAAATTGAAAGAAAAAGACAAATGGATATAAAAATGTGAATATAATACTTTACATTTCAATTAGACAGAATGTGATTTTGGAGCCGTTTTAATCATGTCTATGTAAATGGGGGTTTAAGAGGGCTTAGCTATGCAAGGGATTGACCTTGAATTTTTTTTATCCATCTCTCGTACTTTCCTGAAGGTTCAGAAACACTGACTCTTACTGTATTCTCTCCGCAGGTGGACACCATAGTGACACTGGGTGGTCTTGCAGGGAGATTTGACCAAACCATGGCATCGGTTGAGACCCTCTTCCATGCTATGTCGATGACACAGCTGCCTGTTTTGAACATACAGGAAACAAGCTTGGCATACCTACTCAGACCCGTGAGTAAATCGTATTTCGAATAATCTCTGTTATCTACTGTTTGTTCGAAAAGATCCACCTATCACTCACTCTAATAATCATTTCCTATGATTGTTTCTCTCCAATACTCAAACTTGGTAAACAAATTTCAGAAAACTGTTGGTTTTGGTTTGGTCACTGTGTACACATGTTTTAGAAAATTCCAGTTTCAAAACTGCTTAAAAAAAATCCCATCAAACCATCATACCTACGATGAATAGATAATTTAATCGAAATACCAAAGAAAGAGCATGTCTGTCGAGCAGCAGACTGCGGGGCGCCTTAATGAGCAGATTGCCCAAGCTAATTAATCAGCTTTTTAACGTCCCGGTATTAAACTATGTGGAGTATAACAGCAAAAAAATAAGCCTCTGTATCAAATAAGTCGTAATTAAAGATAAGACTGAATTTAATCTCATTGTACTAGCCATTATTATGTGTTGGTAGATAATAATTATACTAATGGAATAATAGTTGTTGCTAACTAGTTTGCATTTCAAAATATTTCTTTTAGATTCATGTGAAAAAGTTACTTAAACCAGCCCACATCTATATGTAGTATAAATAAAACAATATCCCCATTCTCTGGAAGAAAGCCTTAAATGTGCCTATAATGACAGTCTCAAAAGACTCAAACATTTATGGTGGTGTTATATAACTGTATATCCCCTATGAGACGCATATAACCACAGCATACACAGACAGGCCCACAATCTAGTTTCTTCACATTTGGATAACGCTGCGCCTTAACAACTCTCCAATCATCTATCTCCCAGGTGTTCGTTCTATTTTCTTTTCTACCTCAAAAATTTTTTTTTGTTCTTTTCTTTGTTTTTACCTTGATTAAATAGTTGAAAGCTTTTTTTTTTTTTTTTTTTGTCAAGTAATCACTTCAAAAACAAAAACCCTGCTTACACACTCATTCTCTCACTCATATACACACTTCCCTTCATTTAAAATGTCCCAATTTGCTGTTGTGAATGTAAGACTCTCCTGATGCTATCCAAATGGTTCTCTTCTTTTCTTTTTTTCTGTGCCAGCCACTTACTCATGCTCCTGAGATGATTGAGTTTACAAGTGGGTTTAACATCTGCCTTTTAGAGCACACATTGAACCCACTCAACCTCCCGGCAGGTTCTTTCTGGAGTCTTTGCGACAAACAACCAACTGCGACTCCCTCTGATGACAAAAGCAAAGCGCTCTCCCCTGGTTCCTCGCCATACTTCTTGTCATTATTCTAAAGGCGTGTTGTCATTTGCTGCCTCACACCTTGACACCCCCAATTAATCTCACTTCGGCGGAGGTAAATTAAGCTTGCTTGTCAACGCGTCTCCAGTTTGCTAGCGCCTGATGAACGCACGCTGCTGTACCTGAAGGTGAGCTGCTGTACCTTCAATAAAGGACCACTGCTGTTTGTTCAACGTATATGTGTTTGGAGTCTTCACAACTTTTGCCACACAAACTCAAAAGCCATGTTCCATGAATCGACATTTCCCCTAAGTGCTTTTTTCATAAATGAATAATACAGTCCGTAGCAGCCAGATCATCCACTATGGATTAGAAAAAACTAAAAGTTCTCTCCCTATGTCAAACCGTCAATAAAAAAAGGTGAAACCTCTTTAATCCCTTGTGTTCTATTAAGCAGGTTCAATAAGTTTCTTCCTTTTGATTTAATCTCTGAAACTGCGAACCGCAAACAAGCTCAGATTTAATCAGGGTGGCACCTGTTTGTCTTACTTTATTTGTCTCAAAGTAAGGTCTCTTGGTGTAATTAATGCAACCTCAAGAAAACCTGCAGAAGTCATGTGTTTTCTGCAGCAGTCTCAAAGCACTGCAGAATTACCATATCTTCTATTAAATTATGGGTAGAGACACCATCTATCTGGGTCTCCGCAGAACAGGACGGCGTTTTAATCAGTCTCGGTCTCGAGGTGGTGCTAAATTTGCTTAATTTAAGTCTTATAAATAAATAACTTAAGGACAGAGGGTGCGCTCGAGCTCGGATCGCTTTTGCTCTCGTGATGTGCTTTATTGTTGCTCGGTTATACGCCGCGCCGGTGGAGCCTCTGGAGGCGCCGTTTGGCGTGTCGTGGGACACACCGATGTGCAGCGATGCATCTGTCCGATCTATTCTGTAAATCAGCCCGGCACACTGATTTGGGCTCTGAACTGCCAACTTGTTTACATGCTGCTGTTTGAAGAAGTAAAACTTGTCAGTGAAGCAGCTGATGTAAAAGCTGAAATGTGATACCCGAGCTACGTTAAATCATCCAAGCCTCTGTGCTGGAGTAAACTAAGGCGAGATTTTGCATTTAAATATAAAGTATAAATAAATAAGGAGCTGAGACAGGATGACAAGTTCCGTCTAGACCTAAGCAACTAAGCGTAGTCAATTAAAACACAAAGGAAAAGTTGTTAAAAGCATTTTATTTTGTTTATTCAGAATTTTACTTAAAGTAAAGTAAATACATGTTTGCCATGTTTAGTGTGGTATGGAACTGAAAACAAGAGGTATGTGCTAGACTTCATAACTTTAATAGTTATTAATTTTCCACAATTCAGCTAATAGGTTTGTGAAAAAAGGCAGAATGTAAATACACTCTGTTACAAATAAGGATATAAGGGTCTGTGTGACCTGTAAATTAATCAGTTGTTTTTCATTGTACTTGTATTAAACACGTTAACAAAAGGTCATCGTGTTATTGCAGATCCACCACTTTAGCTTAAACTTTAACCTTCCTCTTATAGAAATGCTTTTGTTTAATTAAGACCCTTTGAATAAAGTTTTTTGCATACTTCCAAGGTCTACTGTGCATTGTAGATGCACAGTAGACTGTAGTGTTAGAACTACACCAGAACTTTTGTTCCCTCTCCTTGGGATTTTAAATAAATAAGAGAAAAAAAGTGTCTTGCAGAAGACTTATCAGAGCAAAAGTCAAAAAAAGTCAAAACTAGTTGATTCCAACTGAGTTATTGAGCTATATATCTTTTTTTTATTAGGTTTAGTTGGATAAATACATCTTTTCTTTTGTTTATACCTGTTTCTCATGCTCTCACTTTCTGCCAGTGCAACAGAGCCTGTGTTAATGTATAGAAAACCTCCTCAGGTTTGTCTTTGAACACCAAAAGCTCCGAAGCTCACATGTTTCCCATCATTCCTTCCCTACGGCTCTCCATTGCAGGGCAGCTAAGCTATGGAAACATGACTTTAAACATACATTTTAAAGCTGTTTAGTTTGTTTCCCCCGCATGTGTTCATCTATGGTGCTTTTGTAGTTTTAGATGACTTGTGTTGCTATAAGTGCTTTGTTTAAAAATAAAAAAAAACAGCAGAAGTCCATACTCAAATCACAGAACCTTACCTCCTTTTTTTTTTTTCTACCATCAGAATGACAACCCATGGCAGATTGTGAAGGAATTTCAGATGATAACTAACCCAAAATAGTTTGGAATTGTTTGTAGAATAAAAAGAATACAAGGGTTTTTTTTTTTTTCATTGTTGTTTTACGTATGAGTCTTTTTTAGCCTTTGACATGTTTTCTCCCAGGATTAATGTGTTTGGTAACCCGTTTTTTCCATTCCGCTGTGGAAGCATCTCCTGTCCTTTTAGAATAAATGCATTTTCACAGCATTATGCTAGTGCTGTTGCGTGTTTAGGGTGATTTGTTTGTATTGGTGTTCCTCCAAATGTAGCATTTTCAATGTAATCTAAAAGCTTGAGTTTATATGTGATGTGGACAGACTTTTTCTCTGAATTCATTTGGGCAAACAGTAAGTTTTTCTTGGGTAATTGTATTCTTACCGTCGCTCTCTTCTTTCCACTCTTGGTATCTTGTTAAGAGGCATGAATACTTTTGCCGGTCACTTTTGTCTCCATTCATTTTTTTTAAATCTTCTGCCAAATAGCTAGCAGATATCCAACAATGGTAACTTGTAGAAACTTTCTTTTGACCTCTCTATATTTCAGTATGCGGTTCAATTCTAGTAGGCTCTTTCACAGCAAAATAACGATCTTGCCCTAAAGTTGGAAACTTGCTTCCATCTATATTATGTGAATCCCTTTATTTTGGTCTCCCAATCCTAGTTCCTCTGGTGGGAGGGGTGGCATTTACAAAAGTTGTGGGTGCTTGTTTTCTATGCAAAGTATTTCATGAGTAATTTCACAGTCCCTCAAAAACCAGGTGTTCCTTTAATATTCAGACACATTAGAAAATTCTACGTTAAAACTGATAACTAGTCCTCGGACAGATTTGTTTTATTTGTTATTGTTCACCAATTTTGTACTCCTCCTGCTTGAAGGCTGCCTGGATGTGTTTTTAAAAAGGCTTTTTTTTGACTCAAAAGAGTTTAATTCACCATCAGTTTGATTTTCTGAATTCAGACCAAGACCCACAGTCCACAGAGAGGACTAATTATTTCTTTTAATGACCCAGTGGCGGCTGGCTGCAGAAGCTGACTCATGCATATAAATTTTTAAGGAGTCCTGGTCCGTATTTCCATTGGACCTGTGTACAGTATATGCGCATGGATACTGATTCACATCATGTCATTTCTTCAGGGCAACCACAGGCTGGGAGTGAACACCAGCCTGGAGGGGGAATGGTGCAGCCTCATTCCCGTAGGTGGCCCCTGCAAAACAGTCACCACAGGACTAAAATGGAACCTGAGTAAGTACCTTCCTGTTTATAAGCTGTTATTACCCTCCTGTTTGCTTTGCATCAGCACTTTCCAGCCTCAGCATACAGTACATATGGTAAGCCTCTGCGGCAGCATGGAATGGACGCCAAGTGTTTCAGGTTTTGTTGTGAAGTGACAGATAATGTTTCCAAACTGTGACGCTTTTGATTTCTCCAAAAACTTCGAAGCCACTTCTTCAAGCAAGAAGAGGCGCAATGATTTACTGGTGCTTAATTTGCCTCGGTCAAGTGACGCTGCAGTTTGAAGAACTTTCATTTGTAAGTGATACAGAATGTGCCTGAAAGAGCTTTTTGTCCTCCTGACAATTGTGTGAAAATCTAGGGGAAGCTCATCTAAAAACCCCTGTGGCTTTACTCCACTCCAACCCACACGGCCAGCTGTGCTCTTAATGAGTTGGCACAGACCGAACTGCCACCCATTCAAGGGAACCTGGACCTTCTGTCACCAGGGTTGCATAATGTGTCTGCTTCTTGGTGGGTGTCCACTTGCTAGCGCCTGCGTATGCACATGTACGTTTTTACGAGTCTGTACGCTTTAGTGGGCTCACGGCTGCTCGCTTGATCATGTCGCTGTATGTTTGAATATTCATACGCGCTTACACGTCCGGACTTGTTTATCCACCTTCTTGATTTTTTCTTTGTGTTTCTTCTTCTTCTTTTTTGTTTTTTTTGTTCTTCGGCTACAATATGTTGTTGCACAGTGCTCTTACTTGGCACACCTGTGAGATGGCCTTCTGAATGGTAATGAGAGGGACTTAACACATGAGTCGTATGCAGATTAGCCAGTGGTAAAAAGATGCATAATTAAGCACATGCATATTTAGAAGTCTAGAAGTAATGATTTCCTTCTGGGGTTTGAGGGAACGACCAGAATATTAAACGCAAATTTAGGACATTTTTTTTTTCCTGAAATTTTGGAGCCGTGCATGTACAGTAGGCTTGTTAATGTTGCACCACTTTGATTTGTGCTTTTGTTGTGACTGTGACATTTTCTTTTTATGCATTTTTTTTCTTCTCAAAGCTCACAACCGAGCACTGCAACTCTTGAGAGACTTTGAGTGAAGTTTTTAGAAATTAATTTTAAAAAAATGCCCCGCACTCGTGTTCAAAGACTCTCTGTGAATGAAAAAAGAATAATTAATGTGTCAACTACTGCAGTCTTGCTTGTCTAAGGGGGGCTGATCAAAACAAGCAAACTAAATTACAATTAGGTAAACTTTTTGCTCACCTGGATTTCTATTAATGGGTTATATCAATCAAGTATGCATAATTAAAGTCTCAACACCCTGACCACACTTACCTTGCATTTTTTTTTCTTTCTGTTATGATTCCAATTACCAAAATACATGACAGAACCCTAATGAGTTGTCACACTAAGACATGTATTTACTTTACCAGAGTTTAAAGTCTTGCACTGTAGCTGTGTGGTAAACTCATTACCACATTGCATGAAACAGGAGTTGCATCCGTTTTTACTAAAACGATCTTCTGCCATCTAAAACTGAAACTTAGAATTCAGTCTTAAAATTTTTCACAGCTAAAATTGAAGAATCATGATTTGTTTATCAATAATCACATTATAGTTTTTTTTTCTACAATAAGACGAAAATCTAAATTAGCATATCGTCAACATATTGACCATACCTATCCCTAGTTTGGAATAGTGGCTTTTAAGAAGCATATTACAAACAACAGAAACCTTTTCCAGGAGCTAAAGTTGTTTGTTTTTTTTAAACCTGTGTTTTACCCTTTCTCTATTTCCACTTTTCTACAAATACCATCTGCATGGGATTTCGGTCTAAATCGATGTTGGAAGAGTTGCTTTTTTTTCTGTAAAATTCTCTTAAGATTTAAGGAGAATACATTCTTTAAAAAAAAAAAAAAAATGTCCCTGGCATGTTAGTCGACTTGTGCTTTAAAGTAGCATGATCATTATGCCCAGAATATGTCACAGTTGCTCTGCTAAGATAATGGCCGTGAATTTAAATGAAAGTGTAACACTATTTTCTCAAAACACTGCTAAGATAACACACCAGAAATGTTTGAAAAGCATCAATCAGTTTTTTTTTTCTTAAAAAGTTGAAGCAACATTTTTGTCATTGATTCAAAAATCTTTTTACATCTGGCCTTATAACTTCAATCAGAAAATATGAAATACTCATCACCATAGAACCCATCGGTGTCTTACAGATTTACCAGCACCATTAAAGCTAAATTATATATTTTAAGTTACATAATATTTGGCAGTTAAAAGACATATTTACTGTAAGATAGGTTAAGACTAACAGCTTCCCTGTTTGCTGTGTAGACTGGTTGCCAGAAACACTTTAAACGATATGTGGCTAGACGTTGAAAAATTATTGCTGGCGTGCAAAAAATAAATAAATACCAGCGGGGTCTGAAAAATTGTGGGGGGGAAAAATTGCACTTCCTATTAGGCATGTGTTAAGTTTGGATAATTAAGCGCCTCTATTTCCTGCCCGGTAGATGTAGACCGGGGTTATTCGTCATAAAATGCTTAGATTCTAATAAATATGATCATCTCTCAGGGGGAAAAAAAAATAGATAAGAAATCAGTAGATGCTGTATTGTTAGACTACTCTGCTGCCAGCAATTTATCGTGGGTCATGCACAATGATAAATAGATAAGCAAAATGGCTACAAGTATGAAGAATGGCATTCATTCATATTACTTTTCGCCTGTGTGGTCGGGGACCTTGGAGAGCATGAAACTAAAACAAAATGGTGCAAAATGAAGCAGCTCGGTTTGCACTTAGATTTGCTTCGAGGAGTAATATCATCACAATGTACAGTAGACTTTCCTGCTTACATGTTAATTTTAGGCCTATTTCAAAAGTTGCTTTGCTCGTAAAACACATGGAAAGCAGCCATGGACAATATAATCTCAATTGTTTTCGAACTAATGCACAAGTCTATGAAAGGAGATTTGCAATCAAAGCTAAATTTACGTTATTAAGCGCTCCTTCTAATTCCTCATTGGTGTCGGCCTTTTTATAGATTCACAGTTACATCAAACATCTTACCAAAGAAACGACGGGTTGCATCAAAATAATACATTTGAAAGCAGCTTTGAGAAGGTATTTATAAGAAAAAAACTACTTTTCAGCAGGATTTTCCGTCCTATGCTCTTATATTGATTTTGTATGTTTTAGAAATATATAATTATGCATGTGAACTACCAAAATATATTTAAGTGTATGGTTTTTCTTTGAAAAATATACTTTCATAATGTTGGTAGATGTGTTTCTTCTGATCTATGACCCATATTTGTATCTGTTAAATTGGTTTTATTCATAGTTTTTATGAGATTTGTGTATGTTGTGAATTTTACTTGTTTGTGTCGCATCTGCGGAAGAGTAGATGCTGGGAACTTCAGCTGATGGGGATCCGGATAAAAATAAATAAATAAGCATAAAGCCTCTGCACTAGTGGCTCAAGAGAATTCTTTCTAATGATGTGTCTGCATTGCAGTAATGATACCAAAGGATTGGTGTATGCTACTGAATAATGATTTGACTGCAGCGTAGTAAAAATAACAATTTTATGATGTTGTAACTTTTGGTAATTATTCTTCAATGTGTAATTGTAAAAACGCAGCTGGAATGATAGATGCATCTCAGTTGGCAGGAATCTGGTGCATGTTAACAAGGCTATATATCACATTGTGGTAAAATTCACACCCATCTCTCTCACTTTTCACACCGTTTTCCCTTTTTTACAGCTTGCCAGTTTACTGTCATTCCCTTCTTTTTTCGTCTCTCTCTCACACTCCTACTGTCTCATGTCTCTCATTAGGAGAGGCTGTGACAGCTGAGAAACTCACCGATTTGTATGTTACATTAATTTTCCATCATTAATCCTAAACTTCCCTCCGGAAACTATTGCTGTTTGGGTGCTGCTCAGATTATGTGCTGATAGTTTGGTCCATGCAGTCATAAGAAAGCTTGTAGTTATGGATTCATTTGAATTGGTTTGTTGGATTTATGGGCTAGCTCTGGCTTGTATCTACAGATGATATAATTTGTTGTGAATCAAATTTGTGTAAATGCATATCATTTCAATTGAAAGACAAAACATCTACTTTGAAAAAATTGTACATGTTAATGTCCACATCACAACCTTGGAGGAATCTATATGTAATTATCTGGTAGACTTTGGCTTTGTGTTTGGATTTTTTCCCTTTCAAAAATGATTCACCTTAACAGTGACTGCACTGCTTTTTGTTTCCATGACGTTGCAAACAACCAGCCATCCCTTTTGTACACAAAAGGAAGTGTAGGAGTGAACAAGAGAGCACCAGAGGAGGTAAGGGAGGGCCGTTCTGCTCTCCTCCCTGCTATCTTTATCACACAAAGACATTATGCTGCTGTGTTTACAGTGGAGCAGACTTTGACTTGCCTCCCCTGTTAAAAATATTCAGCTATTGATATATGCCTGTATATATTTTTTTTCTTCTTCTTTTTTTTTTTTTTTTTTTTTTTCCCTAAATTTTT
>JAVLVB010000757.1:1774083-1792351 GCA_032876305.1 Orestias chungarensis | reverse complement strand
ACACAATATCTGTCAGGAAAGGGATGAGAGAACATCTGAGGAGGCAATTTGATATGCAAGTAAAATGATGGAGCTCCTCCGTACTGGTTACTTCTGAATGCCAGACTTTGGCTAGAAAACCATTTTTATAATTAGTTCTAAGACATAAAATTAATAAAAAATCATGCTTATAGTAGTGATTTTATTTGTGAATAAGTTGAATTAACAATGCTGTTAAAACTCAGGAGACAACAAATAAATCAGCGTAGGTCACGTTAATCCTAAGGATTTGTAAAATCGTATACATTTAATAGAATCCTTTAATAAAATAAATAAAGATTAGGAGCTGTGAATGTTAAATCTAAATTCTGGATATGAGATACACATTGCAAGATGGAAATGTTTGGCTATAAAATGCATTTTATGATTAAAAGAACTAAGCGTCTCCCGAAACCACTCCTAAGTTCAAATGCTAGTGACGCGGAGGATGCACAAATTCAACACGGGGCAGGTGCTTACTCACATCAAAAATAAACACATGTACCTAGAGGGACCTAAGCTGCAAATCTTATCAGAGCCAAAGCGGTGGAGAAATTCAAATTAAAAGTAAACTTTGGGCAAGAGACGAGAGCTTGACCCTGCTGCTAACGAGAAACATGCTGTTTATGTAATGTGAGCCTTCAAAAACACATTGGAATCCAAATGAGACAGGGTGTTGATAAGGATTTTATTACAAATTCTGTATTTTTAGGTTTCTGTCTGAAAAGTGGGACTCACCGGGCGCAAACGTATGCGTTACTTTGACGATTTTGACATTCAGAATCACTTCTATGTAATTAATACTCTCTGGGAAGGATGGGTGTTACATATGTGATAAGAATAGAATAGAAAGCCTTTTATTGTCATTATACACATTGTACAATGAGATTGGAATAAGTCATCTTCTGCACTTCATCCGCACCTTTTCTTTGCCTTAAGCAGAATTTGACTTTTAGAACAGAGCCAAAATGCCAGTGTTCCCACTGGCATTTTGGCTTTAGGGTAAGAGAAAAAATCTTGAAAACATGAAGAACAAATATTGACAATCAGGTCCAGGGGAGTTTCGTTAAATGGGGGGTTTTCTTATGTAAAATGTCTTCAAACTTCCCATAAATATTCAGTGTTTTAATTATAGAACCAAACACAAAGTACTTAATTGTGAAATTGCAGGGTTATAAATATTTTGGTGCGGGTTCAGAAGCTTTAGTGCTAGATGGTGTTGCCAGGCCTGGCTTTAGTCATGTAGATGACGCCTTATTGCATTCTCTATCGTGTGCTACATCAGTATTCTAGAAGCATCCTAAATACTGTAAAATCCTGTTTTTCAAAAGAGGGCAAAGCAGTGTAGTTTATCTTGTACTTGAACAGATATGCCTGACAACGTTGTTTTAGTCTGTGAGGTCTCACCCAGTGTCGCTGCCAGAGGCAGACATCTCCACTGAAGCATCTCTCCTTTTCCTTCTGTTTCTCCGGATGCAAACATGCTCTTTGACCTTATGCTTTTCTTTTCAAATCTCTTCCCTTCCACCCTTGTTTTCGCACATGTACACTTGCCTAGTGTTTTCATCTGTCTCTTCCCGGGATTCAGTCACAAGGTGTTTATCTATTCTTCTTTATCTATTGGTGTTACACCTTTCTTACCCTGATAATCTCGTCTCATCTCTCTGCCCTTGTACTCCCTTCATTCCACCTCTTATGCTCCCTCTTCTGTCTCATTTCCTCTCTTTTTCTCCCACTCTCTCACTCACCAAGGTCCTGTGAGGAGGAGGAGGAGGAGAGGGGGATGTATATATATATATTCTGTAGAACCAGAGTGCAGCAGCATTGGGGAAAACTGCTGTTTTGTGGTTTTATTTATGGATCTGTAGATTTCTAACACTGTGCACATCACACAATGGAGCAAAGGGGTAAAATGAAGAGCACCCTGATGTGAACTGCTACTAGCGACCCCAGCGAAGCTGCAGACTTGCTAGGAGGCAGACAGGTCCACATAAATACACTTACCTTGTGCAAAGACTTTAAACTGTATGTATAGCTACAGCAGACCGTAAACGCACACAACCATGCACAGGAGGAAATGTACATCATATTCATTCATCCAAGATGCCTTTTTTAACAAGAAAAACACCAATAATGAATTATCCCTCACAATCACAGTTTGCTATTAAAATATAGATCGTTTACCCTGCTGTCTGTTTGCAAGCTTGTCTCCCCAATGATTGCCAAGGCTGTGCCAGCAGAGATGAGTTTTCTTATCTAAAGGTCGACTAAAGCCAGAACAAGGTTTGTCACCTCACCCTTTTAAAACCCGGTGGCATTTAATGGAAGCAGCTATCATCGCACAGCAGATGGTGCTAACGCTGCTCCTGCTCATCATGGTTCGTGTCTGGGCCAATGAATGGCCTTAAATGTACTGAGAATGTCAGGTGGATAAAATAAATGAGAATATAGCTTTGAAACCCACATCCTGATATATTGAGATATACAGCATGATCTATCCTGAATAAAACATGACTGAGGGTTTTTTTTAAAATTAAGAATCCTACTGATCTATATTACCATCGGTGGGTAAACAAAAATTAAAAAAAGAATAGCTGCGTGATTTATAGGTGTGCTGTTTTTGTAGAGAGACACAATTGATGATTGCTGCCTCAGACAAAAAGGATAAATAAAACGAAATGTTTCCTCACCCTTGCTTCCTGATAGAATGAAGTCATTTGTTCTTTCCATCTGCGTCATTTAACTGGCTTATTACTGAATACACGTTTTATTGAAAGCTTTTTCGTCTTTTACATTATGCAGCATAACTGTTGATAGCCTTGCGTTCTGAATAACAGCGGGGTCTTCTGCTCTGACAAAATGAGTTTTATCTCCATGACAAGCCATATTAAAAAGGAACAGTTTTTTTTTTTTTTGAAATGCGTTTTCATTCCTTTTAGATCTGCCTCCCATATTATCAAATCCACTGGTAGCATATAAAAATCTAGCAAAAATGTAATGGTTAACAGTTACAAACTGACTCAACCTAAGATTTAAATCTAAATAAAGTGTGAATATATTTCAATATTAAAAACATTTTTATACATCTGTTCAATTTATTAAGTGCTAGTTCAATTGCTTTTATTTATTTGAAAACAATTAAAAACAAATATTAAAAAAATACTTAACAAAATTTGTAATGTACAGGTTAAATTCGAATACATCAAGTAGAATTCTCTCAAAATTTGTGTTAAATTGTGGGGGGGCCCCAAGGCACATATGGCGCAGTATACTTGTCCGAGAGAAGCTCAGCTCCGATAAATCAAGTTTCCCCTAAAAACACCATTAGTTGATCATAGACCGTAAGAAGAAGCTCCTTAAAGATGCCACCAAAAAAGCAAACTACTAAGTAACTGGAAGCAGAATTTTCAAAGTCTTATGAGAGGGACTTGCTGACTAAGCTAACAGCTAGCGTTAGTCACACGCTAGAAAGTGAAGCTATTCTCTCTGCTATAGAAGGTATGAGTAAGAAAATCCGGCTGCTATAAACTCTTTTATTTCAGTATCCTGTGCTTCTAATTTTGCTTTCTGTCTTTTCAAACCTCCAGTCGGTCGTGGCAGGGGGCTGCTTGTACTTGAGCCTGGTTCCGCTGGAGGTTTCTTCCTGTTAAAGGGGAGTTTTTCCTCTCCACTGTCGCTACGTGCATGTTCATTATGAGGGATTGCTGTATAGTCAACGACAACACAAGCCATTGTTTCTGCCTGCTGATTCCAGAGGAGTGCATGCTGCAAGTCAATGACTCGATGCAATCTGCTGGGGTTCCTTAGGTTGGAAACTTTTTCAAATTGATTTGTTAGAATGTATCTTTGATTTTAATTGATTTTCTGTGAAGTGCCTTGAGACAACACCTGTTGTAAATTGGCGCTATATAAATAAACTGATTCTTTATTCTTGATTCTTGAAAATGGTCCAGAGATTTAACTCATTAGCGGCGTCTCTACATACTAGCCAAGCCACTCTAACAGAGCATGCTACTCGTCTTTGAGCAGTGGAGGTTATGGCCAGCGACCACGATCACAGATTAGCCGCACTCGATCTACAGGGTAAGTGCCTGGGGGATGCTAACAAGGCTTTACAAGACAAGGTTATGGTCCTCGAAGCACGCTCCAGACATCAAAACATAAAGATAATAGGCCTGCCCGAAACCGCTGAGTCCAGTGCCCGGCTGAATTTGTGGCCAGCTTATTGAAAGTCTCTTGGGGAAAGAACATTTTCCAGAGCCCATACAAGTTGACCATGCACACAGACTGGGTGGAAAACCGGCCAATACTACTAATCAACCCCTTATTCTGATTGCCAAATACACAGCTATCCTGTTAAGAAGCTCATCCTGAGGCTTGAAGCACAACAATCCCTTTGATGTGTCGCGCATTTTCAGTGGATTCGTCCAATAAAGTAACACTGGGTCAATCTGGGTTCCTATTGAAAGGGAGAGTTAGGTTAATGGGAGCGAGGCCGTAATCCAGAAAAAAAGATCCAGCTAAAGACAAAAATTTCCAACTGGTATTGTCTTAGAAATAAGAGAAATTGCTCTACTCAAAAAATATTCATAGCAAGACATGCCTAAACAGAAACACTGATGCAGCAAGTTAATGACATTAAAGGTCCACTGGTAAGTTCTTCTAGGAAAAAGACAGGAAAAGACACCAAGAGACTGAAACAGAAGTACTTTGTTTGATGAATAATATTAAAAAAAAAGATTACAGCTTGTTGTCGAGTACAATGGGTCTGTCCAGCATAGAGACACGGCTCAACCATGAAGCAGTTTCAAGAGTAGTTTGTTAAAGGTCAAAGAGAGTAGAAATGTGATTATTCCTTTAGACTCTGCTAAATAAAAAGGACATGTAGGACATTTCTTACTAAGTCTGGCTGGGTGTACCTTCTGAAAAAATAAAAGGTGAGATTATGTAAATCCAGCAATAATTGTAAAATTTGATATTTTGAGAATACAGCAGAGAGAGGAAAAGGGATCAATATATTTAATCAGACCAAGCCTACAAAATAATATTTGCAGAAATGGCTTCAGGGAAATCTAAACTACTCTTAAGTACTGTATAAAAACTTGACATACAAGTTTAGCCTTTACTAAATACAATCCGGTTCATTTCATATTAATCATCCTTTTTTGCAGTAGTTAAACATCCTAGTTTATCTGCGGTTAGGGTACTAAAACCCAAACCCCTAAGAGGTCCATAGAGCCTTTCATACCAACTTTCATACAACTAAGTGGAGCTCCGAAAATTGTTACAACAAAACATAATTTGTGCTTTCCTCCTGCATATATTCCTCCATAAGTGTTGTTTAAAGACATCTATCTAAGAAATTGAAAATGTGCTTTTTTTTCTTTGCTCAAAATATTAACAAATAGCTTTGAAAAACCGCATTTACATCAACAGTTCCACTGCACTAACGTTTGAGCATTTCAAACTCTTGTTACCACCACCTTTAGGAGGTCCTCCAAGGGCCTCTTACACGGCACAATTAGGATTCAAACATAGAGCAGAAGCATTCTTCTCTATCTTCCAGAAGGCACCAGTGTTGCCCCCCACTTCCCCGATTCCAGCTGTCCACTACAGCTTGAGTGTCTGCAGAGTCTCTCCCCTCACAGCCTCCCTCTCTCCTGGGTATTTTGTTGTGTAAATACGGCCCCACTTACAGCTGACGGGCCCTCTCGGCTGTGGAGCTGGAAATGCAATTACAGGCGGCAAACATCTCCTTTGTTATCACTAGGGGGTGCGAAGCTCATCACGGTCCCCTACGCATGAAATGGGAGGGGGAAGGAGTTATTGATCACTATCAGCTTTGAGGAGGTGATTGCTAATGAAGCCTTTTGAAAACCTTTAGTGATCGGAGAATTTAGCACGCACACCTGTGTGTACATTTGCTGAGGTTTGTTTATTGGAAGTGCTGAACACAGACAAGAGTTGTGTTTGTATAAATAACATTTGCCATCCTGTTGAGATTGCCTCGCATCCCTCTCCTTAATGTTGTGCTCTGGTGCCTCTGGTGGTATTTTGAATAATTACGCCTGTGTGTGGAACCGTGTCCTAACTATAATATGATCACATTGTCCCAGTTTTTCAGAGTTATCCTGGTGCTGTAATAGTCTCCATCTTTCTATCTAAATGAGCTTTTACCGATTATATTTTTTGCACTTAAATGCGAATTAAAGCTTTTGTTACACCTACCATATTCACAACTTTTGATCTATCTGAAGAGAGCCACAAATAAGCTAACCCACATATATTTCTCTTTTATTATTATTAACTCTTTGAAAGCTTAATGCTATTTAAAAAATATGGTGGAAACATCCTGCTGGAACGATGTAATTCTCATGCGCTCATTGCGAAGTGTTCATGGCTTTGTGCTCACTCATTTATTAAGCAACCTAACTTCACAAAAGCATTATTATCCACCTTATTCTGGTTCAAGCTGCTCTAATACTTTTCTTTTTTGGGAGCCTTTGAAGAGGTATGGGATTTTTCTTTGTACCCATTTGATATGCTTGCAGCCGCCTGTGGACAAATAATTTGCTTTATTCTATGCTGCCTTTGTTCCTCTAAATGTAGTTGTGCCTTTATGCGATATTGTCTTAACAACTGCTTCTGCATGCTAATAACACTGTTTTATGACCATAAACAGAATTAAAAGACAAAAAAAAAACTGTAAGTTGTTAGGTATGCATCGGAAACATCGAGTATAAATTCAATATTATAAATACGCAGTATTATATGAACCTATTTTCATGTGCGTAAATTCATTATAAACAATAACAGACTTTTTGTTTTATATTTGTAAGAGAACTACAAATATTTTAGTGTTTAAAAATATATAAATACATTGTTGCATCTGAGTATTGTTGTGGCAGAAGGCAATTTGATATAGTAAAACAATAACAACGGAACATTTTACTTTGCACGATATGACAGCTTTTAATGATACCAGATGCTTTGTATTTTTACTGCAGGGATCAGAACAACAGATAAATTCAAGTGAAAAAAGCCTTACAGAAAAACTTGGGCTAATGAAACAATTGCTTGATGTCTAAGAAATCTTCACCAAAGGGATTTCTCTTACCCAGGTTTACCTGATTGGATTGGATTTGTATCAATTAAGAAGCTCCCCTAATATTTACAATATCTTTTGTGAATCTGTACTATATAGCTAACCTTGATTCGATATAATTGAACTGGAAATTGATGCATACAAAAATCTCTTTCCAAGAAATTGCCCAAATAAACATGGAAACGTCAGCTTTTACGCTTTAAATGGTGTGATGTACTCACTCCAGTGAGGATGACAGAAAATGATCTCAATTCTATATTGTGCACATTGGAAACCCACACACCATTTTAAAATTGTTGTGTGTTTTGACTCAAAAATGAAACCAAGACAATTAATTTCAGAACATAGATTGATTAGTATGTACAGCCCAGCATGGATTATCGAAAGGTGGTACTTCTTTGTTTTTAACATTTATATATATAGTTTAAAACACATTGTTTGTGGGGGAGAGATAAATAAATAAACTGAATGTGTTGTACCAGAGCCAGACAGGTGATATGAACAAATCACTTTATTGGCTAGAGACTGACGGACAGCACAGAAGCTCTGATCATGGAAGGACAGGAATTGGCCTTGAGCACCTGAAATAGAAGCCCAGATCTACCTTACCAGGCAAGATCTCAGGTGTAGGCTGTGTAACGAGGCTTTAGAAACAATCCAGCATCTTACAGCAAGGGGTAAGATAATAGCAAGAAAAAGAATACATAGAATGGCATGACATCTAAGCAGGATACAAACAAGAGACCCCCAGGGCGAAGTTTATATCACCCCACAAGGTGCTGTAGAAGGACTGAGGTAATGTCCAGTGGGACGTCCCTTTTCAAACGGATAAAATGGTAATGAGCAATTAGATCACTACTAACTAGAAAGAGCCTGAAGGGGAAGGCAACTGTACCAGCCGGGGTTATCTGAACACTCAAAACAGTGAGTCCCACACTGAAGAAGTGGCTCCAACAGTTACCCTGGAGAAACATCAGAGATCTTAGCCAATAACAGCACAGGCCTAGGAACAGCTAAGATACTGCCAACAAGGCTTCTTGTAGAGGAACTGAGATGACGAGCCACATTTTAGTGGAATGGGTGTTTGGTGAGAGAGTTGGGTTCATTTACTGTTGTTTCAATAGTGTCTGTGCGTGCACAGCTCCTTCCATTAAAACTTAAAAGGCCCTTCTTACTATTTTATGAGGGAACACTCAGGAAACAAAAGATGTTTGCGGAATTGCTAAACTGGGCAGTCATTCATTGACATTGTGACAGATAAAGGTGCAGGAATAACAGAGAATCCAGCTATGAATGTTCTCGGGGAGTTTGCCCTTATCATATTAGACACGATTCAGCAGCTCCATTCTCGGGGAGCCTGTGAGCACAGCTTGATCAGAGCTAATGCTGCATAAATAAATGTAACTGGAAAAAAGAAATAAATAGGTGATGTTCTATTTCATATTGTAACAATTTCTGCCAGCTGAAGCATTGGCTGAATTATTTGTTTGTTCAAAGATCAATTAGTTGTCCTGACTGAAATGAAGCAAATTGGGGTTTTTCAAGCAGTTTCTTGGATTGTTTTTTTTATATATATACAAGATGTGTATGATGCAAACTAAATGACAATTTCACACTTTATTCTGGATTTAACATGCAGCAAACTAAAAGAAAACAGGAAAGTATAATCTATTTTTTTTTAATTGTCATTAGCAGACCTGCATTTTTGTAAGTAACCTAACTGATTGCATTCATTGTGATTAAAAGATGTATGTATCAATTATATACAAACACGAAGCAATCTAAACCAGATTAGTGCTGTTCCCTTGATCCTTAAATGTTCAAGCACCACCGAGATCTTCCAGGAAGAAGCTCAGATGCAAAGGCTTCTCTGAAGTCTTGGAAATGCCATTGGTGACTTTCAAGGGTCCGATGATGAGATTTAAAACCTGACTGAAAGTATTGAAAAATCGGGTATTGCTGTGTAAAGGTTTACTTTTGATAAGCAACTATCTATTTGGGAAGTTATTACTACTTCTGTTTAAAAGAATGTGGCCTAAATAACTAAAACTATTGAATTGTAAATAACAAAGAGGTCCAACATACCGTGAAAACTTCTGGCAATTAAGTGAGTTCCAGGTCAGAATAAGTATGGAAAAATATGTGCATTTCCATATCTTCCATCATTGCTTACTTCCATGACCTTCCTCTGTTTTCTTCATCTTTCTTTCATGTGTTCTTGCTTCCTTGTAACCACCTTTTCTTTTTTTTCTCAAGTCCATTTGTTTTTCCCGTCATAGTTTTTAAGATTTCATGTTTAAATTTGGCTAACTTGAGAAATATTTGCCAGAAATCCATGAACTTTGTTGAGTAATAATTAAAAATGGACATAAATGACTAAACTTTCAGATGTTGAACGTTTGCATGGAACATGCATAGAAACCCAAAAGAAAATCTAGTTGTACCATTATATTTTAAAAATTTTCACTAACCTTTAAAAAATCAATAAATCCTAATAATTTTCTATAATAAACTTTTAGTAATTGTGAATTTCAAGGTCTTTTAAACTGTGTTCCTGACAGATTTGTAGAGAACATAGTTTGACCACTAGAGGTCACCAAAGACCATTTATTTTCCACTTTGAGACAGCTCACTAAAAAACCTGTTCCAAAACTATTTACTGGGGTTTATTGAGCATTAAAAACAGATTTACTGAAGCCACAAACTTTTTGCTTTTGTTTGAATATGCCGCAACACAAATATACAAATCAAACCATAGATGTTTTAATTATTCCAGTTTTGAGCCTAAACAATGGCCAATTTACCTTATTCATGATCAAAAACTGTACCAAACTCTTAAAGGACCCCTCAAAGCAATTCAATTCAGATTGGTGTTACTCTATCACTACAGTGGTCAACTTTGGACATTTCATTATAAAACATTAGGACTCCGACTAGAAAGTGGAAGTATTTGTAGAATTACACAACTCTAGGCATTCCGGGTTTATATGTTAAAAGATATACATGTCAACCAGAGCTGTCCGTTGCATCATAAATGATCTAATCTGTTAACATTACATCTCAAACACAGCATGATTTTGAATTACTTTTAATTTTTGAATGTCCTTTTCTGTCCAGATAACCAAGTCCTGCAGTTTGGAAAGCTAGTCAGCACCTCCAACACCTACGAACCAACAGCGCCAGGAAGCCCTAGGAAACCTGTTACTGTGACCACAGACCAGCCTCTGCTTTGGAGCATGGGCATCCATAGAAATGGAAAATGTGATGTTTAGTCAGGAAAAAAAACTACCAGCAGTGTTTTTTTGTATTGTAAGGTGGATAAAAACCAGAGCCATTACGTTGACCAAAAACTGCAATTTTGTTTGTAGAGTATCTCATTGCACTGTAACCCACAGCCTGTGCCTTAAACTTTTTCCACTTAAGCTTCTTTTCAAGAAAAAGTAAATAAATAGTGCCTTATTTCATTTTTATGTTTGAGCGCATCATAATAAAGTGACACATTAACAAGTTTGTGAAAAGAAAAAAAAAAAAATCAGCGTGTACGTTTCAACTGTTTTATTTACAGAACAAAATCGAAATGCCGAGCACAGAAAGTAAAAATGTTGTCCGTTCAGTTCGCATAACACTTTGCACCAAGGTCCGTCCAGATATTGAGATTTTGCTAGATCAGGATTTAACCACCACTGGAAAAGAAAAAGAAAAAAAATGTTAGCAACTTAGCAGAAACTCACACAAGAATAAATCTAGTATTTGTAGAAAAATTTGTAAAATAAACACTAAAAAGATAAAATGTTGCATCTTAACAACAAGCTACTTTTCTAACAGGCAAAGTAATATTTCAAGACAGAAGATCTATCTGATGCTTGTATAGCTTACAGTTTATAACAATAATTCATACTTCAAAGTATTAGTAAACCTAAGAAGCTTTAACATTTACCGGATTTTAAGCTTTTTAGGCACATTTTGTGTTTTAGGGAAATAAAATCCCTACATGTGAGGTTTTGCAAGTTTCTAAACAATATCTATACAGCTGAGGTTTGTGATGAAGTTTTACTTACTCAGTAGTTTCTATCTTACAGAGAGACCAACTATCATGTAAAACCTTAATACTTGCCATAGCGCAGCATATTAACTTAAGCCAATTTTTCCCTATTTATTTACATAATTTCTGTCATCTAGATAGAAATGAATGGGAGGTTTTTCCTCGCTTTGACTGACTGGCTTCACATTAGTATGAAAAAAGAAGTTCAAATCAGTGCCAGGCTCAGTGCTATGGTGTTTTATTGTGTTCTACTCACACAATGATGTTGTTGATGGGGATATGGATGAGCTTGACGAAGAATCCGATAAAGCCCATTATGGCGAACCCAATCGCCGTCGCCATGGCGATCTTCTGAAACTCTGAAAAGGACACACACACAAAAAAAACTGAACCTGGGCTCAGTTAAAGGACCAGCTGAGGCTCTGTTTCGAGGACGAATCGTACCTTTCCGGTCGGGTTTTGTGCACCTCTTTACAAGCCTGATGGAGTCCTTGACGAACTGCCGACTGGGCTCAACAAACTGCATCACCTGGTCCATGATTGAGCTGCGGAGAGAAGCCGGTCAGATTACAGTAGCGGCTTAGATTCACTGCAGCACTTCAGCTTCAAGTCACTTCTCCTGTACGAATACAAAACATGGTACCTAAAGTTACGACGTCGAGTAACGGCTCCAGAGAAGCTAACCTCGACGTAGCCTTTTAAAGTAAGAACTTTAGCACGAAAACATTTCAGAGACTTTCCTTTATTGCTATTAAAATGAAAGAAAATAGTTAATGTTAGAGGGTTAGCCGTCTTTTTACCTTTTATCAGTCCTGTTCCTTGACAGAAGAAACCGAGTAGTGACGGCCACGTAGCTTCAACACAGAAAAGGAAAACTACGCTGACGTAGACTTAAACAGCGCATGCGTGTGACGGGTTCGTTCCTTTCCGGTTTGGACAGTTTCTGGTTAGATCGCCACCTGCCGACTGGGAGGTTTCCTGCAGCATGAACAGTGATTCATGCTCAAACTCGAACTAAATATTTCAAATTGCATGTTTGTTTTTTGTTCCCACAATACAAATACATATTATAGCTTATGACTTACATAAATTATATCTGCAGCAAGCACATATTAAAAATAAAAATCGAATTTATTACAGTGAGAGCGTTATTACTGAAACTGTGAAAAACTCCTACTATATGTGGAAAACCATTTATATCCAATCTAATCCAATCCACTTTACTTATATAGCACATTCAAAACAGTAACATGTCCACCTAAGTGCTGCTCATATGAAGTACATGATCAAAAATAAATGAATAAAACATAAAATAAACTAAAACAATGTAACAGAACAATATAATAATACAATATAAGAGAACAATCATAAAATTAAATAAGTTAAATTAAAACCAGCTAAAACAGTAAAAGACACATAGGACCATACAACTCATGCAGTGTTAAAAGCCAAAGAATAAAAGTGGGCCTTCAGACGAGACATAAAACACTCCACAGTGGGGCCAGTTCGAACACGGAGGGTCAGAGCATTCCAGAGTCTGGGACCAACAACAGAGAACTGCCTGTCCCCCGATAGTTTTAAGTCTAGTCTTAGGGACCGTGCGCTCAGATATACGTTAAATGTGGAAATATGTGATTCAGGATGCAGTCGTGCATCTACTGTAAAGCATAACAATGTGTGTCATGCAACTCTCAAAAATAAGTATAGTTACTTAAATTATTTAACAGTCATAAGAATCAATACTAAACAATTTCTGTGTCCATCTGTTGATTGGCTTTAGCTGACTCATAACTCTGACCTAGATTTTTATTCTGGATTTTAAACTGAAATGCTGTGTCACAAGCTTTGACAGTTTAAATTATTCTATTTACAACCACCATGTCATCAAGGTATTTTATGTTTAGATTTTGTCTTAAAACATTTATTTTCAAAAACAAACCCTTAACCTGCTCTTTTCTTCAGATTTTTCAGTTTTTTTTGCTTTTCAGAACCTAAATTAAATAAAACAAAAGCATTTACCCTTTGTTATAAGTACAGCTCTCAAAACTGAAGCAAAAACCTAATTCTTTTGCTAAAATGAAGTCTTTTTGTATGATCTCCGGGTTTATATTGTTTCTTACAAACTCTTGTTACTCATTCAACATTCCTTCCAATATTTACTCCATCATGTGGTTTAGATTAAGATTACAGGTTTCTTATTCTGGTATGTTCTCTTAAAAGTCTCTCTGGTTTTCTAAAGCCAGCACGAGTCAGCAGCATGACCTTAGTCCTACTTCTATCCTTGTTAACGCTAAAAAAAACAAATCAACCATGTGGTCACCAACTTAAACCATCATTTTGGGTGGTAATGTTCATCCCTTTAAAAGCTTCTAAATCGTGAGTCATCTGGAAAAAAAACAAAGTTTAAAAAAAGGTTTATTATTTAAAAGATGATACCACGTTACATAGCACGTCTCACAATACTGACAAAGGTCAGCACGATGACATTTTAGGGCCTTATTGTGTTGCAACTCATTACCCTCAGTCTAGCCATTTCAGGGATGTTATTTTACTTTTGCTTAAAAAAAAAAGAAAAGGCATTTGAAGCTGCAGAATGTATAACCAGAAACAGTGAACAGCTCAATAAAAAAATATTTACACAGATTAAATTTCTACTCATCAATACATGTACAGGGAGCTTCAAACAACGAACAAAGATGTAAACAATGGACAATTTTTTTTTGACACCCAGGTGACCTGCTGTAACCAGAGCTGCTTTATGTAATCTGTCCTCACTGACTCTGTAGAATGTAGTCAATTTTTTCTTAAGTGTCTATTGGATAATTAGCATCAGCAACATATTTAGGTAACAGTAATAGTAAAGAGTCTACTTGTTATCAAACTACCATAGTAGGATACTTTAACAGCACTGAAAGATAACAATACAAATAAATACTGTGAACATATGTTAACTGGAATGACTTAATAGCTTTTAATACTAAAAAAACATGACTCAATAAATGCCGTTTAATTTCAACATAGTTGTTGTAGGTGACGCAGGAAATAAACAAATCTAAAATAAAAAACAATAACAAAAAATATATATATAAAAATAGAAAAGCAGTCCTGATTGCTTAACACAACATTTTAACTCGAGTGATTGATCTATAAAAAGTGCGTAAGAGTGTTTTAGAAAGGCGACACATATGGCACACAGTTCCTCTGTTGTTTCTTCATTGCCAGGTGATGCCGAGCATGTTGCAGCTCACCTCCCACAGCCTTTGGGCCAAGTCGTCGTTAGCCGCAGTCCTTGAGCAGCGTGCAGGCGCACAGTCGCTGTAAACAAACAGTCGCAGAAAGTGCTCCTTAGATCCTGCTTGGTTTTTTTTGTTTTGTTTTTTGTTTGCTTCTGCAAAATATGTTGTCTTAAATTGATTAATTATTAGTTATTTGTGCTCGCTGGCAGAAATCTACCTGAAGTAGCTTCCACTCTGGCCCTCCAGGCCTGGCTCCACAGCACAAAAGATGGTGGTTTGTGCTCCCTCCACTGTCGTCTTAGTAAAAATCCTGAAGATCTTCACCGCCACTTGTATGCACTGGTGCTGGTGCCGCCACAGGTCCGATTGGACCACGCCAGGATGCAGGGAGAAGACACTGACACCACTTCCTTCGGGGTAAACGGAGACTGTTAAACATTCACCAACAGCTTCATAAGCATTCATACTCTTTGAACTTTGCTTTTTTGTATTTATTTTTTTAAGACCAACATAAAGTACAGTTTCAAATCGTGCAATGGAAGAAAAAGGGTTGAACACTTTTAGAATGTTTAAAAAAAAAAGTGTGTTTTTAGACGAAAACATGTTTTTTAAATAAATGATCTCTTGAAAATATATTTAGAGCTGGAGAGCATGTGTGAAAAATCAGTTTTGACTCTATGATTTGTGTTTCAACGAAAAATTTAAATTATCACTAGAAAGTTAAATATTTTTGTCTCATTTTTTTATTTTAAAAATGAATCCTCACCTTGTAACCGTTTGGCGAGGGAGCGCGCGAACAGGACGTTAGCCAGTTTGCTTTGTCCGTAAGCCTTCATAGTGTCGTAGCTCGTCTCGCTGTTGACGTCTTCGAGTCGGAGCCCGGTCCAGGTGTGGGCCACCGACGCCACGACGACGATGCGTGCCGGAGCCGAGCATTTGATGAGGTCAAGCAGCAGGAAGGTCAAAAGGAAATGACCTTGGGTGGAAAAGTCAGCGCACACAAATCGTTAGGGCTGCCTTTCTCTGCAGCTGAACAGTTTTAATTGTTCACACTGTTGTCTCCTTTCTTGACACATTCATTTAGTGAGCTAGCCAACATCTGAAGATCTTTTGTAATCTGTACGAATGCAATCACATTATAATGCAACATTTGTTCCCAATTTCTTCTTTCCTTCTTTAAATAAATGCTGTATTATTTGAAAGCTGCTTGCACACACACAATCTTTTTTTGTTTTGTTTAAACTCGTCTAGATGTCCCGTTTTCTACATGTGCGACTCGGTGTCCATATGTGTGTGGGCAACCGTGACGGAGCACAGGCTGTTCCCGCTGACAGCTAGAAACAAACAGAGCTCCTGCAGAATGTTTTCCAGGCTGATGTGTTTGTCACTTGTGTTGCCATTAAGACTGAATCCTGCCTCTCGCTTTCCAGTCTTGTTGTCCGACCATCAAATAAACCGTCAGGCAAGCTAATTTATTTTTTATTTTTCTGTAGTTTTGAGGTGTCTTGAAACAGCATTTTCAGAAAATAAATATACTGTACGCAACAATGCATTATAACTTACCCAAATGATTTACTCCAAACTGCATTTCAAAGCCATCCACTGTCTTGGAGTAAGGACACATCATAATGCCTGCATTGTTTATTAGGATGTTTACTTGCTTCTCCTCTGGAAAACATAGACGGCGTTTATGTTCATACAGCAGAAACCAGATTTTTACACGACAATGTTCTGAGCAGGGAGAATTATTTTATCCCTGACGGAGAAGCTTTCTGTGTCCCATTTTGTTTTTAACTGAAGGAATTAGTTTAACGCTCGCTTTGTTCGTACATGTTTGAACACCACCTTCCTACCTTTGTTAATGAGTTGGGCAAAAGCTCTGATTGACTTTGTGTCGGAGAGATCCAGTTTCCTGATCAAGATGTTCTCATTTCCTGTGTCCTCCAAAATATCAGTCCGTGCCTCCTCGGCCCTCTCCACGTCTCTGCATGCCATAATAATGCGGGCACCTGAAAAAAATCGAGGTAGAGGAACAACAGAACCATAAAGATATTATGGTTATTTTGTTTTTTTTAGTAGTTGGAGTAACCCAGACAACAAACTTCTAAGGGCTCACCTTTCGCCTTCTGATGTCCGATTTCATATTCATACCTCTTGATTTGGTGACAACAAATGTATGGACCAGACCTTACGTAGACAATTTTCACTGTAGCTTTATTTTACAGTCTATCATGAAAGCTTTAAGCATTAGATTCCTCAAATAAATGAGTATGAACATTAAAAAGATGCACATTAAAAGGAAAGATTCAACACAAGCAAGTTTTCATGTCTAAAAGAGCATCAGTTTTACTAAATTAGGGGCCAACAATGTCACCTTCATGAAATAGGTAATGAGGTCCCTAAAAAAATAAAATTAAAAAAAATCTTTGTTCATGTTTGATCCGTCTCTAATGATTTCCAAGCCCTCATTCAGAGGCCCATTTAGCCAAGTGCTCCATGGCATCACTTTGCTTCAAACACAAATTACGGGGCATTCTCTTTAATGAGCTCCGAAAGGGGTTTTGAGGACAATATGCTCATTCTTCCTCTCACCCACACACACAAACACAAGTTTGGATGCAGAACCATTAAAACTAATATACATAAATATATTGTAAGACAAGAGCTCCCTCTCAGCCCCCCAAATAAAAAATGACATTTCAGATAGCTGCTCTACACTGCAATTAAGGAAGTGGTGAGCCATTAATCAGTTGGAATGTAGCATCTGCGTCTCATTAACGCGTCTTTGTCTGCGTTGGGCTGCTCCCACATGGAAATGCTCGATTGTTCCCCCATTTTCTAAAGTAGCAAGTGAGACTCTTTCAATACAATAAATCACTATCAGAAAGTTTGGATTCACTGTAATAACAGTACATTTAAATCCATTAAATAAACAATTACAAAGAAACAAAAAAAAAAAAAAACAGAATGAAGATTTTAATCAAACAGAGGACTGGATTGACCAGAAACAAAAAAACAAAAAAATCAACCACTCTAAACAGGATTGGGATTCTGTCTGATTTCCCTCGGTACACCAGGACGCAGCTGCTCCGAGGTATAGATGCCTGTGATGAATATGTGCAAACCTAATCATGTTGTCATCCTGTCATTACATAATCCAATTTACTGATAAATGAGACCATCGTCTGGAAGTGAATTCTCCAAAAGCAAAAAGAAGAAGAAAACGAAGGTCATAATTCTGTCATCTCCTTATTTACTCTGTTGTTTTCTCTCGCAGTGCTCTGCATTCATTAGATTTTTCGGATAATGGGCTTTTTTGTTGTTGTTGTTTTGGTTTATTCCTTCGGTCCGCATCATGAAGCTAAATGAAAATGATTCCCACTTGCCCTTTCATTTGCAGAATGAAGTTGTGCACTCTCCAATGCGTGGAGGTAATGTTCGACAAAGAGGCAGGCACATGCCTCATGCTGCGCCTTGGGCGAACAAACAGATTTAATCATCTATGCAGAACCAGTTTTTATATTACACTGGGTCGGCATGTGTGTGTGGGTGTGTGTTAATATGTGTGTGTCTGCACCCTCCAAACTCACCCTTTTGTTGCCTGTCTGGCTCAGGAGAGTAGCAGACCCTCACAATGCTCCCTCTGTCCCCCCTGACGCCTCATCTGACTTGCATCACTACAATCTGTCTTTTAAAATGCTTTCTTACATGTCCAAGAAAGTAGCTATTTTATTTATTTACACATATATATATATATATATATATATTTTTTTTTTTTTTTTTTTTTTTTTTTTTTTTTTTTTAAAGATGTAAGCCTTTAATGTATGCAGAATTTATAAAAAAAAAAAATGTTTGTTAATTTCACCA
>JAVLVB010000757.1:1750295-1769897 GCA_032876305.1 Orestias chungarensis | reverse complement strand
TATATATATATATATATATATATATATATATATATATATATATATATATATATATATATATATATATATATATATATATATATATATATAAAGTTTTGCTCCAAGCACTTATTTACTAAACATCTCTACTAATTACATGTTTCAGAAATGTCTTACCTGATATTTTGCATCTTTTTTTTTTTTTTTAGGTTAGAAGAGAAAAGACACGAAATTGCTCTTAAAATCAGAGGCAGTATCGTTTAGCAGTGTTTAAGGTCCAGTGATCTCGCACAAAGAGAGACAGCGCATCGAGAAAAGGTTTCCTTTCAAAGGGTTCACAGCCTTATTGGGAAGTTACTTTTTAGTACAGATGTCCTTCTGTTTGGATTCAGAGAGTGAAACCGATGAATTAGGGCTGAACTTTGAATAGGATTTCGATGATCAGGCGCATGACAACTTATTCTTTACAGCAGTTCAAGGAAATAAACAAAAAAAATTTTAATGTCACGATTCTGCGGCTAATCAATCATTGAAGCACCTAATTGAGAATGAACTTTATGTGATGTTATGCAGCTCAGTGTTTTCATTTTCTTGCAATGTTTGAGAATGAGTTTTACCAATCGCAAAGTCACAAATTGACAATGATGAATTGTTTAGGTTGTAGTTCAGGTGTTTGTGTGAAACTAATTCAGATATTGTTTTTTAATTTAGTCTGAAGTAACTATTGACATCAACCACATCCTTATACAACTTCAAACCTAACACAAACGTTTAAGTGGAAACCAGATCCTTAGCCTTCAGTGACTTTTTTAAGTGAGCAGGTGAAATCCAAAACTTGTTTTCAAATGTTAGACCACTGTAAATGTAATATTGTATTAAAATGGACTTTCTGGTGCTTTCCACAGCTCTGAATCTATCACCTGCATTGAATATGTTAGAAAGGCTTTTATCACTTTCCCCTCATTACACCAACAGTTCTTGAGGAGCTGAGATGTATAAAATTACAAGAAGTGAGTACAAAATATTAAACAAAAGTGGAATTCCCCCTCCTAGATTTACCCGCTATATAATCTTTAAAGCAACACTAAAGAAGTTTCAGTTTTGGTCGATTTTTGGCGGCCAGTGTGGACAAAAGCTCTTTTTTCCTGAAGGAAGACTGCATTTCCCATGATGACCGTCGTAAAATCCTGATCTCCCGTCGCCTGCAGTTAGACTGAAGTACATTTCTGTTTACAGTGGCTGTGATAAGGATGAATGGATGAAATGAGGTAATTAATGTAATTGTGGCGAAACAATGCCACATGATGAGGTTGAAAATAAAAAACGAGGGAAGTGACATATGCCGTAAAGCATTCAGCACATTTTGGTTGATTTGTGTGGCAGGGTTCCTGCCACCCTCCTCATTGTTTGTTGGTACCAGTTAAACCGATAAGGACCCCCTCAGGCAATGACAGAGGTATCAGTCAACGAGCTGTATGTCGTTGTGTAATCACAAAAGTTATGAAAATATTTTTTGAAAGTTGAAAGCTTACTTAGTGTTGCTTTAAAACATTAAAGATAATTTAGAGTCCAAAGTGGTGCTGCAGGTATGTCACTTGACCTTTTTCCGATTTTTATCACAAACATCAAACTTGAATGCATCCTCTTTGGATGTTACAAATACAGATAAACAAAATGTTGTGCATGAATGAGAAAAATAGAATATTTTTACTGATTTAAACATGAAAGTGGGCATCCATCTTTGGTAGATTCATACTGATAACTTTATAGTGCAGTGTTTTCAGAAGGAGGCAGATTCTAAATTAGTAAATTGTTTAATGTGTAATTTCATATCAGAAAGACATCAGATATTTTTTTATAAGAGAAAATTTAGTGGACAACTGAAGAGGGCCAAAGACTACATTAGACAAGTCAGGGTTAAGTTAATTTGTGTAAATGGCATGATGGGTTTGGTTTATATGTGTATAGATTACATGTCTTTCTTAGTTTTACATATATATAAATGTGTGTGAAGTTGTCCTTAGGCTTGAAACTTTAACCTGAAATCTCCACTAGGGGGTACATTTAAATAACTTTGTAAATTCAGAACAGAACAGTCACACAGTTTTCTCGCTCATTTAAGCCTGACAAAAAAAACTAAACAAAAAAAAATCTTTTAACAAGCGCTGTGCTGGCGAGCCAATCCTCTTTCATATAAACTATGTGAAAGCCAGTCATAACTTCCTGTTTTCTCCAACAACCATATAAATAAGCAGAGATGAGACGCACACTCACACACAAACACACACACACACGCATATATAAACATACCCCTGCTGACCCAAACCAGGCCTAAACGAGCTTTGCCAGCTCCTCTCATGTGGTCTCCCCTTTGACGCTAGCTGGTCTGACTACTCGAGCAGTTTCTCCTCACAGCTGCTCGCCATCCCCTAGCTTGATGAAAGGCTGCTTGTCTGTCAGCGCTGGGACAAACACAAAGAGACCTTGCCACATATATAATTAGGCTTGCTTCATGGGGATTATAGATCATCAGGAGTAGGACTCTTTCATTGTAATTTGTCCCTCCCGAAATAGGAAAGTTGACAGAGAGAGAGAGACCACGGAATGTGGGATATTTGCCATCTATAAAAAAATAAACAATAAAAAGACTCCAACTTTAATTTTGAAACATAATTAATTTTAATCAAAATACTCTTTCATTTATCCATTGCATCAGGGCCGATTGATTTGTACACGATTAGTTGAAAGCGGCATTCACATGGCGAGGTTGTGATTGATCAGTGTGGTGAACCAAGCAGGACAATAGGAAAGCATACTGATGTTTTTTCTTCAGGGTTTTCCTTCAGTCATTTACAGAAAAAAACCCCAAAACAACTAAGGCTCCTTCAGTCCAAACACGACAAGCATCGCACGCCCGATTGTTTTAGAGTGCACGGGGAAACGGTAGCGGACAGTTCCGTTGGCGACTGGCACACAATCTTAGCTTGGATGCAATTTTTGTCGGCCATGAAAGTGCAGCTGTCCTCGTGGCCATCGTTTTAAATTTGACTGTTTTGCATAAGGATGCCTTGAAAACAACGTCCACTGAAAGATCTAAGCTCACAATTATTCAAACCCTGGAAGATGTAGATTAAAAACAGTTGAGATTCAGACATCTTTCAGAAGTTAATAAAAACTATGTAAAATGAGCATCAGTTTAAGAAATATGTTTACATCTACATATGTACATTTATTTACATTTTATTTAAAAAGGGCAGTTAAAAATGAATAACCCATTTTTTTTAAATAAAAGAGAAACCTTTATTGACATTACTGAAGCGAAACCGTGGCTTTTTGTAGGTTTGCTTTGGGATTTTGTCATGTATCTCTGTATTGGGGAGCTCAAAGTCTAAAGCTTAAAAAAAGCCTCTTTCCCATCACCCTAATCTTTAGCATAAGACACAGATACTGTGCCAGACTGAAGTCAAAATGATGGCTGGAGCACCTCGATACTGCAAAATTAAAATTACTTCACAATAGAAAAGAAGTTTAACCTAAATCTGTCAGGGGTATGAATACTTGTGAGCTTAAGCCTATGTCAAAAAAAGAAACAATGAATTTGTTGAAATTACAAGTAAAATGTCTCAGCAATGTTATCAATTCACTTGGTCCTAAAGGGGTTTTCAAACAGTTAGTAACTAAGTATATCATATAAAGCAGATTTTCCAAACAAAAACATAAGGACACCCACACTAATTAGGCACACACATGTTGACACACCATATGACAAATTATTCAAAACGTTGTGTGAAATATTAGCATTCCAAGTGGATATCAATTCCTAATTCCAAAAATATGATCAAATAATACATGAAGACTTCCCAATCTGTCTAAATTTCTTAATTGTGAAGATCTAAGAATGAAGGGCTGCATTCATTATTAAAGTTTCATATATGCATTAAATACTCTTTAAATAAGGAACCACATGTCTGACAGAAATTGTGTCAAGAACTAACCTTTTTAGGGGGTACTAACCTCTAAGTCTGCGATAATAAGCATTTTGCCTGCTTTCACTTGCACCAAACGATTAAACACATCCTCGCCAAAAACAAAGCACAACTCACGTCTTTTACAAACAGATGATGCGTCTTTGGAATATAAACAATCATCTATTACTTCTGAAATTTGGGATAATGCACATTATAAAAAAAACATCCTTGAAACATTTAGATTTTCTTCATTAGAATTTGCAAATCAAAACAAACCAGTATTAAAATAGCTTATCAAATGCATAGCATTTTTCTCTTGACATGAATTGCACATTTGGTGCAATAAGGAGACAACAAACAAAGATTCTTTAAAGATTGAACAAGCTTCATAACAGAACCTGTTGTGTTTTCATATTGTTAAAAAAAATAGCTTCCGCAATCTTCACTCAGTGAAATGCTTATAATTCATCATCATCATTATCATCATGTTTGCATGGACTCTGTGTCCTGACAACTCTTAGTGTGGCTAACAGAGAAAAGGTTCAATCTTAAAAAAAAGAAAGAAAAAGTTGCTGGAAATAATTTCCACATGGTGGATGTTTTTTTATGCGAGGAAAGTCTTAAATTATCCACATGTCAAATTTAGAAAAGAGTCCGTAGACATAAGTACGAAGGATGAAAGGTGAGAAATTAGATATGCAACTATGTGTCAAGATCCAGCTGAAATTTCCATGCAACAAAAAAGATGTTTTTCCAGCATGAACTCGGTTCCCTAGTAAATGACCCATCACTGTCTGGAAAGAAAAAAATGTTTCCATCCAAGAAGCTCTGGGAATAAAATGAGGAATGAAACATATATTACACTTAAGAAAACCAAACTTTTTTTTCTTTGGTCGTATTTGAAAAATAAACCCAATAATTTACTTTGATGAATGTTAAGTGGGTAGGTACTAGTCACTCTTTACTTTCCCAGTATCATTTCTTGCACCGGCAGAGTCTGTTCTCGCAAGGTGCTATGGGAAATGGAGTCCCCCGGGAACCTGAGGCAGCTCTGGAAAAACGGGGCCGTCTCGTTGGCTTCTTCCTGTACGGGGCTCCCGAAGGCACCATCGGGCCCCCCCTCGTCGCTGCTCTGAGAAGTCTGGCTGACGTAGACGATGATGACGTCACCGGTAACGTTCATCACCTGACCGCTGGAGATGAAGGTGGTGTTGTGGCTGCCGGAAACCAGACCTGGGCATTGAGAAGCAGAGGAGATGGTTGGTATCATTGCTGCGCGATATCTGCATTTTCTGACGAATTTGGGAATTCGGTGGTGTCATGCAAGATTCTGAACTTCCTCCACAACAAACGCCAATAGATTATGAAGAAAAGAAAAGACCATAGGTTGGCTAATCCTCTGTGACTAAGAGCCTGAGCCCAGTGGCACAGATGGCTTAATGACAATGCAAGATGGCCACAAAAAGGCCATGGCTACAGAGCGCTGTGTCATTTCCTTCCAGCCACTTTACAGTCTTGAAAAAGTTACGAGAAAATCCAGCTTTGAACACCAGAAACGTCAGAGGAGATTAGGGATTTATTGAAAGGCAAAATGCTGCTGCCGTCTAGCTTAGTTTATGTTTAAATCCAGGGATAAAACTGCAACAAGTGTGACAATTAGTCATCCAACATGGTGCACGAATACAGTTTATACAGGCATAATGTGAACATTATTAGATAATTGAGCATTTTTGTTGCGCAAGTCACATTTCAATACACTGAGCTCCAGCTTCCTAGTTCATCCCACCCCCAGTCTGACTTTCCAGCCAACCCTCCGTGACTCACAAGTCGCGTCTCATGTGTTCCGACCCGCACACACATAATCGGAGGGAATATCAGGAAAAACACATTCTAGTTAGAGTTTTTAAACCCACAACCTTAAAAGAACACCTAGGCCTATAAAAGTTCAGGCAACAAACACGGTCACTCCCTCTTTTGGAGAGAGTGTTTCTGTGTTCCCGGTCTCTCTGAGCCCTTTCCCAGAATATCAGTCTGAGAAAAATGTGTCATTCGACCACAGCTTTCAAAACAAAACTCATTTACACTTTTCTTATTTCGGCTAGATTTTTATTTTTATTTTTATTTTTTTTTAGGATTTTTATCTTTACTTTTTTGGGTCCTCAAAATGGTGCAGCAGTTACGATTACTTGCAGGGCTAACTTTAAAACTTGTTAAAGAAAATTCATACAGTCTCTTAGAAGCTGCTGGACGAGTTCTCTGGACGCTGCTTTTCTGTGTATTTTGTGGCGAAAAGATATTTTTAGGTGCCCAGGTGAAACCGCTGCATCCTTCACCCTGCACGGGAAGTGTATTCAATCGGCTGCCATTACTGCATGATGGGAACTCATTTCAGGTCAGCAAGCATGTAATTAAAATGCCGAGTCATCAGTGAGAGTCCAAAAAAAAAAAAAAAAAGGAGAGAGAGAGAGAGAGAGAGAGAGAGAGGGTGTTTGTGTGTTGGAAGGGTAAGGTTATAAAAGTATTACTCAAGCTGCGCACATCTTGCTTCAATTAAAGCCGTGGTCACTTTGCGCAACCCTATGGAACTCAGGGTAAACAGGAGCTTTTGTACTGTAGATGTACACAGTCACACACAGACACACACACAAGGACCAAGTAAGCGGTGTTTGTTCCAGTGTGGTTCTGGTGGTTCTCAAACGCATCAAACACACACATATCTTTTTGCCTCTCCTTGTGTGGTCCCCCACAAATCAGGGTCCAACTATCAGTACTGGCTTTAATAAAACATGCTTCTTGGAAATAGTCAGACCTTTCATTGCTAAACCGCTGGTTTAGGCTCACTGTGAAATGCTCAACTAATAATGCTTCAGTCTAAGCTGCTCAGTGTACTTTTCTGAACGCTACTAATAAGTTCTAGAGTCTAATTGCTGAATATGAGGGATATGTTTCCCTCAATGTAGTAGCAGCACAAACATGTTAATAGGAAACCATGCCAGGTTCAACTGTAAAAATCTTCTCTAGACTAGACAACGACTTTTAAGTAACTTTGTAAAGACCAATTTCCTTTTTAATTGCAGGACTTCAACATCTGACACTATTATCGTATGGTGTGCAGCAGTTCAATAACAGTTTTTTAAGGTGTTTTTTTTAACTAACTGGTGTCATACCAAAAAAAAAAAAAAAAGATAAGTGTAAACATTTACAACAAAAACTATTGTTTGATTTGTTCTATGTTAATTTCAACAAGAATCAGCGATCAACATGTTTTAGGAGATCATTTTCTTCAATGGCTTGCCGGGTGGGCTGAATGTCTAAAAATAAATCCCCTCTAGCAGGGCTAGCATCATGGGCCATGTAGTTTTGGCACAGTTTATCAACAACTGTTTTTCCAGGCCAGAACTCGGTATATATATGCAGAAATTTAAATGTTGAATATGGACAATATAATTGTCCGACTGTTCGTTTTAAATTTCTAGTAAGTGTGTCAAAAGTATTTTCTTGACATTGTGCCAGCCTAGCTAGATTTGTTACCCACTTCTATATTTGTAATCAGTTTTAACTCCACGAAAGTTCAGTTTTATTAGAAATCTCCAATAAAGGGGCGTTTCAACAAAACTTGTCTCCACTGTATTTTGTACCTGAGGTAGGAGTTGGTTCCGCCAGCTCACTGTGGAGACTCTCAGGCGAGCACTCCAGGTCTGACTCCTCCAAAGACAGCTTGCTCTCCCTGCTATCCTCGCAGAAACCCGCCTGGCCTGGCTCCGACCTGGAGACCTCTCGGGGCTTGTCCAGGTACAGCTCTCCAGCAGATGTGGACATTGTCATAGCACTGACCAGGGTCGTAGCAGAGGCTACACTCTTTTCAACTGAGTCAGATTCTGGGCTTGCCAGGCTGTATAATTCGTCCTGTTTTACCAGCGACTTGTTGAATGGTGTGGACCTGGACTGCGGCATCACCTGAGCCTGAGACAGTGGCTGGCAGAGTTCAGGAAGGGGATTGGACGGAGAAGCCAGAGAAGATGTATGTAACAAAGGAGGACAACCTGAGACAAGCGATCTAACACATGTCTCAGTCATGGAGGAGCCCATGTTTTCCCGATCAATCCTTTCTTCAGGTATTCGATTGTCACATTTGTCCCCCTTTCTGTTTTCCTCTCCGTCCCTTTTTCCTTCGAAGCCTCCGCATGAGCACGTTCCTGATGTCCCAGGAATAACTGCCTGGCTGCAGTCTTCATTCTCTCCTACTTCAAGTGGCTCCCGAAGAAGACTGACGCACACACAGGAACCTGCCAAAAGAGGAGAGGCATTGACAACCTCCTCTTCTGACAGTTCCTCTGGTTCTCCAGATCCCTGGCTCTCAGTCTCAGCCACTGTCTTCTCCCTAACCCCTTCTTTTTCAGCCACTTCCTCCGTGAAGGGCAGGGAGATCCTGACACAGGCCACAGAGGCGGGGAACGTGGATGAGGGGTCAATCTCAGGAGTGTGGGAAGCTTGGCAGATGAGTTTGGTCATCTCACACGGAGTACATTTGGAGCCGTCAACTTCAGATATACCCTCCCCTACAGCTCCACTACGGTAAAGAGGGGCCAAGGTTTCCTAGAATGAAACAATGATAGGTTTAACAAAAATCACGTCCTATAAAAGCCTTGAATGTAAAAATGTTATGCATTTATTATTTTTCAAGCCAGAAACACAAGCTTCGATTGCGTTTATTAAGGTTTATGTAACTATAAATCCTGAATTAGCACATGATTGCAAAGATGTTCACCCCCTTTACTCTAAAACTCCTAAAACTAAAACAAAAACAACAAAAATAAGTGCAAACAATTGCCTTTAGGTCAGATTAGACTGAAAACGCAATTAAACCGGCCTAATCTAAGTCCAGGCATATACTCTACAAAGAATCTGTGGCAAAAACATGAAGATGGTTGTTAACAGAAGCTCTTCAAACTAATCAGAATGAGTTTTATCTGTGCTGCAGAAGAGAATTAGCCAAACTTTTTAATCTATAGATGTTAGAACCTTTACTGCCACATACACACCAAAACACTCAAAGCTGTAACCGCCGCAGTACTGTAGTATTGCATTAGTAGTATTTACATGAGGGGGATAAATGCAAATACATGCCTTGTATTGATTAGAAAATCCATTTAAAGTTATGTCTAATCGGGTAGAGTAGTTTTCTTACAATCGTCAGGTTTGATTCCAACTGGCCCTTAACCTCAAGTTGGAAACGTGCATAAATGTTTGCTTGTGTGCGTGTGGGAATGGTGACTATAAGGTGATTTGAGCGGTCGGTGTGACCGGAAAACCAGCACAAGCTTACAATAAAGTCTATGGTTTTAACAAGGGAACGTTTGAATGATTAAATACCAGTTACCTGTTGGATCCGGCTCCTCTTTAGATTCTGGACACAGGATCGGAGATTAGCTGTAATACACGACACGGCATACAGTGTTACAATTTAACATGTTTGGCACATCTAAACTCTTAAATGTCATTTTCAAAGTTGGGGTTAAAAAAAAGAAAGAACAGGTTATAGATTTTGACCTACCAGACAGTAACTTCAGTTTGTCCTTGTAACAGAAAAGGAGCAGGATGAGGAGACACAGAACAGTAATCACTGACAGCAATGAAACGATAAACCAGGACGGTGCTGGACCTGTAACAACACATACATGAGTTTATTTGTCGGCCTGCGTCTTAATGTTTAGTACACATAAAGTCCAAAGCACATTTCTTTTACACTGCTAGATTTCAACTTCTCAGTGATAGAGATGTTTTGCCACCATATTTTGTTTATCATGCAAAAGAAAACTGCATAAAGAAAGTCAGCTGGTCGTCTCACCAATCACAGGCGGTCCGCACTCTGCATCGGCCTGAGCGCTGCCTGGTTGCGTCTCATCCTTTCCCTCGGCCTTACAGCTATGACAAAAATACATCAAATATATTTTAAACATACTACATATACTTTAAAATCATAAAAATATGTATTTTACAAAAAAAAAGAGTTATAGATTTGAATGCAGTAAAGCTGTGAATTTCTCTCTTTTTGCACTCTTGTATGTAAAGGTTTTCCTGGGCAATCGCTTACTTTGTCCATTCTTTGCACTGCTCTTGATCTTCGTTAGCAGAGTAATACCCTGTCTTGCATGGAACACAAATCTTCCTTCTATTCTTTAATGCTGGTAAAGGGAAAAAAATCATACACACACATTCATTATCATATATAAATCCTGTACAGCCATCTGTCACAGTTTGATATGCATGAATGTGTGTTTCTGTTAAACTGTCTCACCAGGGTCTTCCTCTAGTCCCAGACCAGGCTTGCAGTGGGGTATCGGCTCACAGTATTCACAGTTGACAGGAGAACAGTGGAAACCAGTCTGGCATTGACACTCTTCCTCTCTCGTCGAGTTATCAGTCCGCTCGTCTCTTTTCATAAATTTCTTACCTGGAGGCCAAAGGAGTTAGCAGGATAGTAAGGATGCAGACACTTTCTCCAGGATATTGTCCCATTTTTATTTATTTTTTTGTAAAATCCACAAAATATACTGACCCTCGTCACAGAACTTCTTTTTGATACACTTGGTTTTATCTGTCCAGCAAGGCTGATAAGTATATTGGCTACAGTTTACACATACAGTGTCCCGGGATTCACTGCAGTGAGAAAGCACACGGTGACCTAAAGCAAAAGCAATCACAGGGGTTAAAATAGACAATCCTTCCTTTTTTTTTGTAGTAGCTACAAAAAGCTATAAAATCCAACTATAATCTGTGTGTGACTGGTTGTGAGGACATTTGGCGAAGCTATTTTGAGCCAAATGGTACATTTTTAGACATCCTTCCTCTTTTAAAATGACTTTGCAATGAAAAAGGATTTTACTTCCCGCTGATTCCATTCAGAAAATCAGACGCACACTGCTCTTAACTTTTATGATCTTTATTTCCATGTGGATGTGTGTGTGTGTCCGTTACCTGGTGGACACTTTTTGCAGCAGATGGAGCCATTTGGGTAGTAGTCGTCTTTGCACTGGGTTGATTTGGAGATTGCAACCTACAAGAAAAGTATTTGTGTGCATTAGTACAGGGAGGATTGGGCTCATAAGCCTGGAACAGTGGTTTACAATTTTTAACATAGATTTTCCGATTCAAATCACATTTAAATGTAATCATTGAATTTTGAAAAACAAACTCTCAGGGTTTTTTTTTTTTTTAAAGCCTTTTTTTTAGAAGAACCTGAGCAGGACAACACTTAAACCCTTAAGCAGCAAATGAAGCTCTAATTAGATGGTGCTCAAACTCAAGCAAAATGCTGCAAACGTTTACCGCTTATTCTAACACATACATGCTACACACACCCTCACATTTCTCCAAACCTGTGGCTTGTGAGCTTCTCGCCACACTGCTGAATTAGAGAATCTGGCTGTTATGACGGAGGTAATGCCAAAGCCACAAACTCTATATATAAAAAAGTTGAAAAGTACAAGCTTAGGGAACTGACTGCACTTTGAATTGCGTTCTGGTTCTGCTCTTTGCAATTTATGGTTCCCATGAAAATATGCCCTTATGTATTCTGTGGTTTTCACCGTAAATAAATGCAGAGGCTGTGCAGAGCTTCAACCTCCCCCACAGGTAACACTGAGGGACAGTGTTTAAATGTTTCAGGTCAACAAAGGTAAATAAAGAAGTGTTTATTTAGCTTTTTTTTCTTTTTTTTTTTACATGCTTTTTATGCTTACAACTAATAGTACCATAATTTCAAAACTTTAATTTATGGGCTTTGAGCAGTTAAGAAATAAACCATCTTTTCTGCTTTGGATTATTGTTCTGTTGCACAATTCAGTGGATAAAATCGAGCGTTCTGCCTCAGGAGAAATTTACGGCTCCCTTAATTATCGGGTGTAATCAAGCTGGTAAAGCCCCAGACCATCACACCACAGCTACCATGCTTGACTGCTGAAAATATATGGGTTTTTTTTATTATCTGAAAAGTGGATTTTATTTTGTTTTACATGGGGCAAGAGTAATCAGAAGTTAATTATTTTATTCACAAATTAAATTTGTAAAATTATCTAAATCAGTCAAATCTAAAACTCATATTTAATCAAAGTTAAGCTGCTTTTATCAAACTGCTTTACGTTACCACACATTCGTTAACGATAAGAACATTTTCTATGTCTTACATTTTGTTTTTTGTTTTTTTTGCCCGAAATCAGAAACTTTATGTGCTTCACCAGTTTTTCTCACTAAATCACCACGTAAAACAGTGTTTAGTCTCCATGTCTGTCCATGTGGCCTCGGGCAATGGCAGCCCAACAAAAAGACTGGCTCATATTTAACCACCTCCTCACAGACGCACAGAACAGCCAACCTTTGTTTTATATCTTAACCAAAGGAATAATGATGCCCAGCACTCATAGGTCGTATCACAGACCTAATAAGGAACATATGCCTCGGCAAACTGAATTGTTATTATTTCCCTACATCCATCCATCCATCAATCAATCAAGTGTTAGACCCTACATATTCTTCCTGAATGCACAGAAAGAGAGATGTTTAGGATTTTGCTTTGTTGTTGTTGTTCCCCCCATATTACTATTTATCTTTGGGATAAATAAAGTATTTTTGATTGATTGATATACATGAAATAAAAACGGCTCCACCCAGCAGAACGTTGGTTGTCACAATGGTGAAAGTGCAAGCTTTTGCCACACAGCTAACTTTATAAGCCATACAAGCTTAGATATATCATTACACATGCATATATTTTTGTAAAAACAAAGTATGGCAACAGTGGAAAGGGCGGAAATAGTCAAATCTGAAGGAGGAAAGCAGGCGGTCCTAAACGAAGCGGGAGGTAGGGAGAGGACAAAGCGGCATTCAGAGGTCCGTCTTTACCGTCATGTTCAGTGAAAACCCCGTTTCCCTCAACTTTTCCTGACTGGTTTGTTTATTTTAAAAAACATCTTTCACTGCTCATGCGATCCCATCAAACACAGTTGTGACCCAGGCTGCAATCCATTTGCCTCCAGAGGACAGGAGAATTTGCATAACGGTGGTGGCAGCTACCAGGCGTGGAGCCAGGAAATGCATGGTGTGACATTTTAGGGCTCTGGGGGTTTCACTGATAAGGTTCTATAAAACCAACATTGCACAACAACTGAATCTTGTGGGTAGTGATTGCATCTGTGATTGAACTGCATTTAAAATCAGTAAAAAAATAAAATAAAATAAAAATCCTCTGTTTCACATGTAAGGTTAGAAGTTACAGGTAAATAAAATCTTGTTACAGGGATATTAATAAAAAATTTCAATAAAACAATCAATGATAAGTTTGTAAAATTATCTAAATGTTTTTTATTTTATTTTACAAAAGCTTTCAAGTTTTGCTTTGTGTTGGATGCTCATCTATGATCAATACTGAAAGTTTGGGAAGTCACAGACTGAATCCCTCTTCTGAAGGAACAGATGCACACACAGCAGATATATTGGTAACTAAAAAAACCTTTAAAAATGTCTTTCAGTAAAAGAATGGAACTAGTCAGCAAGGAGCAAGTTCAACTTTGCTAAGGGTTGCCTAAAATTCAAGGCACAAAGGTCAATGTGCAATAATGTCAGAAAACGTACAGGATTATGATTTTTTTTAAAACCACTTAGGATTTTTGTGGTAAAGCCACTAAACAAATCCACTAATGTGTGCAGAATTTCCATAATTTATTGTTCTTCGTATCTGAAGCTCTAAAACATCTTGAAGTCATTGCCCATTGCCCAATATCTTGGACAGTTTTGAAAAGAATTTGGAATGATCCTTGTAGAAGTGGTTAAAAATCTATTGCATCAAGGGGATTTTTTGGGGGATATTGTGAGCCAGTAATGGCAAGACCACTGAGAGAACAACAAAAAAAAGCCAAAAAGGTTTGCAGTGTCACCTTAAAGCACTGATGGAAAATATTTCTTCCATTCCCTGGGGTAGGTCCTTTTTCCAGCCATCCATTTGATGTTTGGTCATTTCACATACTGTGAAAACCTTATTTTCTGCTGATCCTGTGCCATTGGTACAAAGGATTATTGCATGGGAAAGATATCAGTGTCAGGTCAGGCTAGTTTTCTTTTGACACATTTTTGAGCAGAACAATTATTTTAAAAAAATAATAAAATGAAAGGAAAATCATCTGGTTCAGTCAAGGCAGGCATAAAGAACTGGGGCCCAGAAGTCCCTCTACAACCACATCTTAAAAGACTGCACAAAGTAGACAACATGCTCACTTTTCTCTTCAAGATTTGAACACATTTTGCCAATTTTTCTCAAGCAGAACACAACTAACAGATTAAACTGTTTGAAATTGGCTTGAATAGCAACAATATTGCTTTTTTTCACCCCCAAAAACCGTCTAGATCCCTAAAATGCACTGTTCTTGATAATCTGATGAACAAAAAAGATGGTAAAGCAGAAGAAGATGTTAAAGTGTTTTTGCGCGCAAAAGAAAGAAAGCAATAGAAAATATTTCTTCAGTGGAAATATTTCAACCCCAAAACTATGGTGCGTAAAAACAGCGTTATCATTTGGATAATTACGCGTGTATAACAATAAACACAAACGAAAGAAAAATACTGACTGTTTTACCTGTGCGTTAAAGGTGACAAGCGCACATGTTATCCACGCTTGGAAAATCCTCATCTTTTTTTTCTGGAATCACAGACGCTTGTGCGTCTTTACGCAAGCCCAAGATGTATAGGACTCCTCTCCAAATCCTTCTCCAAGGATCTCTCCCCACCTAGCAAATCCACTTCTTCTTGCTGCGCGTGGCCAAAGAATGGAGAAAAAAAAAAAAAGGTTTACCCGCAAAATGTCAAGACATTCCTGCTTGTTTATCCCCCGTTAAGCTTCCTCATGTCGTCCTCTGGCGTTCATTCACAATGTGTGTGAGAGTCTGCATGCGGGAACTTGTAAAAGCTGCATGATCAGAGAGGAGGGAAGAAAGAAAGAAAGACAGACAGAAAACACTCCTCCCACCCAGTCATGCATTTAAATGCTAAAAGGACTGCCCTCACACCTTACCACTAGTTTAGGATCTGAGTTTATCTGAGTTTATGTTAAGGGGAAAAATAAAGAAAGAAACATAGACCAAGTTGAGACTTGCAACTGTTTTAGAATCTAAAGAGATTTTTATTTTCCTCATACTTAGTTGTAATTATAGCCATTTTAATTCTATATTATCCACCCATGCAGGCCCCGAAACAAATTTTCGACTTTTCTGGACTTTTGTGTTCTCCCCATTAAAACAAAGGGTCAATCAACCCAGATAAAAAATTTAAGACTTCCTTTGGAAGTTCAGCATTTTCCAGCGGCACAAACTCCAAGGCCAACACCTTTTGTCACAGAGGTCCTTAACTGGAAGTCAGGTCAAGAGAAACTTTACATGGATGCATTAGCCCAATTATTTCACGTTCATTTTTACAGCTGATTATGATCAAAGCTGAGTCAAGAAAAAATTTCGTTTTCCACCTTGATCCAGATTCTTCTTCATATCCTACCTATGCTACCTCTTTCTGGGAAATTAAATGCTAAGCTAACGTGGCTGACTGAATGATGAGTACATGAGATGCATGAGTGAATAACCTTTGGGAATTTTCTTGACCTTTGGGTTTACACGAGTGGCGTCGACATGCAAAGTCGGGGTGCTGTCATCGCTACCTGCGTCCCCGAGTTGGTCATCCATTGACCCACCCATCGAATGATGCTACATGTTACTTTGGATAGTTACAGTTCAGAATACAACACAGCCTTGATGCCAGCCCAGAACAGTTTATTTTTATTTTTATTTTATTTAGATGCCACTTCCTATAACCTTGGAACTTGGGAGGGTTGAAAACAATAATTAGTTCCTGGAGTATGGGTCTACTACCTTTTTTTATTTACTTTATCATTTGTGCACAAACGTATTTTTTTTAAGGTAAATAATTGCCTCCAGGAAATTGTTCTGATATTCCGTATTCCCAGGAAAGACAAAATAGCAATGCCTTTATTTCCCTGTAAATTTGCATGGCTCAGCCCACTTTGGCATGCAAGGAGACGAAAGGTTGGAGAAAGTGGGGAACATAATCTTTTCAAGTTGACAGTTATGCAAATCTAAAAGCACACTTCACCTTCTCAAACGACTTGGTTGAAATTTCGAAACCCTTTCAAAGTCATGAAGACATGGCTATTTTAGATTACTGTGCAAATGTTTTTTTTTAGTTTTTTTACATGTTTCCACAAACACATTCAGGCTTGTTCCAGTACATCGGAACCAAAAATCTACAGTCACTAACACTCGGGTTTTCTATATCTTTTGGAGCTCAGAGCGTAAAGAGAGAGAACAGTGAGAAGTGAAATGTTGCCAGTAAAGTTAAGGGCCTGTGTTCCAGTAAAAACTTGCTGGAAAGAAAAAAAAAAAAAGCTGTGGTAGGTCTTTTGCAGCTGCTGCAATAGCAATTAGGATTCAACTCTTAGCGATTAAAAAAACCCAAAAAACTTGAATTTAACTGACTCACAAAAATCTCGGACCAGTTTTATCTGACTTTAAACCTGAAAACTCTGCACTGAGCAGCAGGAATTGGTTCCTTAAACACAGCTGCAGAATGGGTTACGATGAAAAACTGTACAGTAGGTCTCTGACAAACGGGTTAAAATCTTCCGATTTGGGCACTGACTGAAAATCCGTAAGCATCAGGATTGTGTTGCAAGTATCATCAGTCAACACTTTATACAGCATAAATGCATAAGACAAAAGGACAGGCTACTTTAGTTAGGCTTATTCAAACAAGAATACTAACACGTTTTTCAAATATGTATGGTAACATAAGGACATGCTTAACATACATAACGAGACTTTCTTTCAATACTTTTAGGTTTCATCTTTCAAAGCCTGCTTTTGTAAACACATTCCTAAAAAGGAAAAAGAAACAAAACAGTAAGCATTAGTTTTCAGTGAACACAAAAGCGAGGACACCAATAACATACATGCCAACCCTCGTATCAACATAAGCCAGGGTGGAATAATAATGCTTAGATGCAGCCATAGCGTCTCTGTGGTTTTCCTGCATCTCCAGTGCTTCTTCTGTTGCAGCACAGATTGGACTCCAGAGTTGTTCTCCTCTGAGGAGCGTGCAAGAGGAGACTGTCCATCTGTGCTATAGTAGTGGCCCTAATGCCTGCAGTGTCTTTCACACCTGTTGTCAAGCATGGTGGCACAGGGTTGATGATTTAGCTCTTGATCATGAAACCCTCAATTAGTATTTTCTATAGAAAAAAAGTTAAAACTGGTCAGAAGTGACTGGTCTGGACTTCTCGTAAACTACAGTTGCTGTGGGAAGCCGTTATATAACTCGGGGTTCATTGAGAAGTGAAGAAAACCTCTGAGAATTCCTTCTCCCAAAGACCCGTGGACCTGCTGAAAGCTGGTTTGGCCCAGCAGACGCATAACTAAAACCTGTACAGATCACTTTGAAAGTATGAAATCCCCTTTAAGAGCACAGTGGAAAACATTATTGTCAAACTTAAATTGACTGAAGCAGCCATATTAAGAACAGGCCGACTTGCAAGGGTAACAAATATCCAGGCTTTTGCTTCCGACGGCGGATTTCTCAAAAATATCACATTATCAAAACAAAGCTTGTCTACTTCAGGACTGTCCATCATAGGATTACGTTCACTGGGGTTGATTACCTCATTTTAGGACCTAGCAGGCACCACATTATGTTGTTAGACGATATATAAAACATCTGTAAAAACTAAAAACGGTGGGTATAGTTACTATTTTCTGCAACTTTACACAGTTGTTTTGATACAGAAAGAAGTAAACTTTTCAGTGTTAGTGCGAACGACATAAGCATCCCTACGGATGCACAGGCACGCCTACATGAGATACTTCCCGTCACCGGACTGTTTTGAGTATTTGCCCACCTGGTCACTTATCAGTGGTAGTAAAATATTAGCCTGCATATGCAAATTCGTATTTTTATCGCGGAGGCAGCCAATATCCCCACTGCTCAACCACTAAATGAATAAAAGACCACTTTAATTTTAATTTAAAATATAAATCAATGCAGCAAACTGGACTAGATCAGTCAGAAAGATCCAAAAAGTTTGTATACGACTTGACTTTAACGGCCTAAATTAGGAGAATTTCTATAGAGTGTGTGGAAGGCAGGTGGGGGGAATACGTTGGGAATGCCCCATAAAAGGGACTTTGGTTTATTGCACAAAGTGAGCAATAGACCACATCAAAAACTTAGATGCGTGTCAATTTCTTCCCTCTTTGAAATGGCATTTTACAGCTTTTTCCACCTGCCGACACCTCGGGAAGATAGAGGAATGCTGTTCAAAGCCTTGTGCAAGACAGTCAGAGGAGGTTCCAGAGGTACCTTAAAGTACACAACCGATCCATCATTTATTACATCATGACATAAATTTTAAATATACAGAGTACCATCCTTCTCAGGTCAGTGTATGATACGGATATTCGCCGTTTGTCTTTAATCGACATTAAAACCAAATACCAACATTTCAAACGAAGCGAAATAAAGCACAATCAGAGACGGCGACACGCAGACAAGATGCGACGACCAGAGAAGGATTTACACCAATGTTTCCTTCAACATTACATTGTCAGAATAAATGCAGGAAAGAGAAAAAAAAAAGAAAAAAAAGTAGTGATAACTGTTATGCATGTGAATCGGCATTAAAATAGCACAAACGCATCAGGAGGAAACAAATATGAAAAACCGAAGTGCAAATTTCTTTGGAAGTTGGAATAAAGTTGGTTTTTCCTCCATTAAAGACATAAATAAGAAATAATTAAACAGGAAGCTGTCAAAATGCAAACCTTAAACAAATAAAGGCAAGACAAGTGTGTAGTTTCAAATAGGCGACACTTGTAAGTACAGACACGCTGTTTAAAGTCGTTTTTTTGAATAGACGCGCAGCCTCGTAGTGCCGGCGTTTGCCATGACTCCTCGAACGATTCAAGTTACCACACCTTTCTATTCTAAAAGAGACCTTTCACCACAAAACGGGGCCCGGTTAAAGTTCAAAGTTCATGGAAACCCACAGGACGAGCTTTCTAGGACGTTTCCTAGAATGGACGACATCCAAACGTTCAAACTGAATCAAACTCTGATCATTTCAAGTCCAGTTCCTCTGCTATCAGTAGTGTTCAGTTTCTTTACCCTCTGCCTATTTTCTGGAATGAAAACGTCAACACTGACAAAAAAAATACAGCCCCCCCCCCCCCACCGCTTGTTGACATTGCTTATGTCTTGACAAAGAATTAAGACGGAAAACATAGAAAAAAATTGAAAAAAATCTTCACAGGTTTTTACTGCCAGTCTGTTCTTCTTTAGGTGCACAGCGTTATTTCCATGTATCATCATTCATTTGATTTAACCATTACTGAGCTGTCTTCACTAAAAGGGTAATGCTCCCACGGACAAAAAAAAGAGAAAAAAAGAGGGGAGCTCGTCAGTTCATCGCCGCGGCTCGTCGGGCGTCCGTTACTTCTTTCTCTGGAAGACGTTGGCCAGCATGGCTCCGGACGTGGTCAGCTGACCCATCTTGCTCAGAAACTTGGTCTTGGCATCTTCACCCACCAAACTGGATGCGATAGAAATT
>JAVLVB010000757.1:1692752-1742320 GCA_032876305.1 Orestias chungarensis | reverse complement strand
AAAAAAAAAAAAAAAAAAAAAAAAAAAAAAAAAAAAAAAAAAAAAAAAAAAAAAAAAAAAAAAAAAAAAAAAAAAAAAAAAACGAAAATAAGCAAAAGAAAGAAAGTAGGGAGAAAAGAAACAAAACAAAAACACAAAAAGATAGGAATAAAGTGATATACAATGACAAGAACTATAGCTGCAAGGCACAGAACGGCGCTACCACACGCATCAGGCAAGTGTGCGTACAATACAGTTTCACACATTAACGCACGCACATACACACATCCACTAATATCCTAGCTCAAACTCACAGGTGCTACTAAGGTAGAGCGAGCTCGAAGCCGTGGTTTCTTTCCCACAGACTCCAGATCAACATATCTCGGCAAATTCAAATCTCAGAAAGTAATTTTGAGTCAGCTAGTTCGATCTAGAGTGTGTGGCGAAGGCAACCCACCCCCCTCTCCCCTTCAAATCACAGTCCTAACAATGGTGGACGACTGTACACTATGGGATGGTGACGGTGATGTGCTTCGGGAAAGGGTACGAACTTTACAGAACAGGGGGAGACAGGAGGACAGCCTGCCATTCTTCCTCCCCCTGATAACATAAAGTTAAACCAGATTCCACTGTTCTAACTACACCCTCATGCCAACATCCGATCCAAAGTGGGCACAAATTTTCGACTCGAGAAGCTGGGTTTCAGTGCATCAATCATCACATTACTTGTCGATCAGCAGTAATAATTTGCCTTTCCAACGGAAATTAATAATTTTTTTTTAGGACTTTTCATTACAGGACACCCCAAGTTTGCCGATCCCAGCATTTTTAACAACATTTATCAGATATTCATACAGCCTTGAGGATCGGTGCACAGTGAAAGATCTGATGTTGGCAGAAGGAGGGTTTAACCATACAGTAGGAACCGAAAGGCTGAAAGCATTTTTTTCCCCTAAAGTCTTCACTTACGTACATTCAAAAGACACAATAGCTTCACATTATATACATCTTTAACAATAACAGCAGCAGAAAACCAAGGTTTGCACATTTACAGTGAATAGATCAAATAGATAGACATTCAAAATAAAACTACACCGTAGGAAGGTGGACACAGGTTTATAAGGTGCATTTAATTTTTACCAAATAAGGAGATATTTACAAATACAAATAAGTTAGTTTAAAATTTATGTATATATTTATATATATATATATATATATATACGCTAAAAAATAAAACACTTTAAAAAGTCATGATTATAACAAGTTCAATAAATAAGGCAGTTTATATTTCCTTTTTTAAAATTGTGCAGCTTTTCTAAATGATACAATATCACAATAGCTACTTTAATAGTTTAATAATAATCTTGTTTCAATACATAGAAGTAAAAATGTTGACTGATCGATCCATTGGTTCTTACCTCAAACATCCGTGCTGCTGTACACCGGACCAGAGCAGACGTATGAACCACCCCGTACCACAGGACAGTCAGCAGCAGTTCATGATACACTGGGTTGGCACTGATATGGATAGAAATGCGGAATAAGAAATTAGGTCTGTTTATCGATCTATTAATCTTCATATACACACACAGATGCTTGTGCCTCACCCCAGTTCTACGAAGGAGGCCTTAAGGCTGTCGAGAGGAGCGTGAGACAGGGACAGGCTTGTCATAACATCCTCGAGGAAACCCACCAATAGCTTGCGATCTTCCTCCTGCACAGATTGGACGACCAGTTTCATCATCAGATTACATACAAAGCTAGTATACTGGCATTTTCCTATCTACACATGTAGATATTTTAGAGTCTACAACATTTTTTGAAACCAATTTTTAAATGTCTGGGCATTTAAAAAAAAAAAAATCTCATTCTAAATGTACATACAACACTGTGGGGCTCCATTATATTAGAAAATCTTAATGTGAGCTCATTTACCCACATGTGATGTGAATGACAATAAATCTTCTTGAATATTTTACCCTAGTATGGAACAGGAAACAGTGTTCATACAAATAAAAATTGGTATTTTTCTTAATTGACTTAAAAGTTTTAATACTTTCATAAGCATCTGTGGTTAAATAGTAAAAAACGACATATATGTATTATTGTATTTAAAAAACCCCCAGAATAAACACATAAATTGCTCAAAAAAACAAAACAGGAACTTGCCACATGTGGCCTTGAAAAGCCACATGCGTCTTATGTAAAAAATAATACTGTCTGTATATTAAAAGCTACCTGATTGTAACACGTCAGCACTCCAGTGGCATAGATTGGGACTGTGGCTTTGGTCAGTATACCGTTTCCTGCCAAGGCATCTAAAAGAGAAATATAAAACCAAGTCAGGCAAATTACATAGATTGGGAAAAAATTATATTAAAAAAACAAATAGTTAATATAAAAAAATAAAAAAAACAGCAGGAAAGAAATCCAGCAATTGTAGTACTTAAAAAAAAATTCTTGCAGCATTGTTGTGCTTTATGCTCAAACTATTATTAGGAATTCAATACACATACTTTAACATCTTTTTTAGTAAATAATTGATTATTGAAATTGTTGAAAAACAATAAATACATTCATGGCAAGATGGTTTGCAGTAAATCATATTTGTTACATGCCTGAAGAAAAATGTGGCGTGTTTATATAATATATTGTATTGTGGTCTATCAGAAACCCACAGAATGGGACACATGCTATGTAAAGATCAGGATGACCTCAACACTGACAGGGTTTCATAGGAAAACACATTTCACAAATGGCCACAATACCAAAGCTAAATGACTTGGCAGCTAAATGAGACCAAGGACCCCGTTATAACTTCAGAAAACATGTCAGGAATTAAGAACAACACGACGAGAAGAAAAAAAAAAAGGTGGGGGACACCCAAAACGGACTCCAAATAGCTTGTTTACATCAATTGTGTCTGGAGTTTAAACTCCACCCACCAACATTCTCTTTCAAAGAGTTGAGAACGATCCACAAAAAAAAAAAAAAAATAGGAGAAAGTAAGAAAGTCCTTACCAACGTTCTCTTCCGATAGTCCGAGAATCTCCTGAAACTGTGGCTTCACCTAAACAAGCGAGACCATATATTCAGTATTTCTTCATCGTGAAAGTTATAAAGATAAAAAGATGTCTGTTGTGAATTCCTGGCGCTGTTTTGAAAAGCCAACAAGGAAAAGTGTTTGACAGAGACATTTAGTGAAACAGGGGGCAGGGCAGGTGATTTACATGTGGTACAGTTCACATATAAAAAGAAACATGAAACAAGCCAACACAGAAAACTTTATGACTGCTAGTAATTGGCCCATCGGGTAAATTAATAAGAATTAATAGACTAGGAAATTGGGAATTCGGATGTAACGGTGCAGATAAATAAAATAAAATAAATGTGTACAAGATTTTGCACATGTGCAAAGGAAGGAGCAAGAATGGCAGGGGACTGAGCTTTACCTTAGTGTTGGTGAAGATCTTCCCAAATGTCCGACATAACCTCCAGAAAAAGCGCGAGAACTCGTGAACGCAGGTTGATGAAGTCACATTGATACGGCCCACAGTCTCTATAAGCTGAGGAAGTCTAGAGAAAGAAAATGCAGACAGAAATAGGGCCCAGGTGTACAGATCACTGTAAAATAGCGCTTTAAAAAGTATTCACACCACTTAAACTTTTTTACCATGTTACATCTAAAAAGTTGGCTGTATTGGGATTTTTTGCGATGGACGGATGCATGATCGTGAAATATACAAAGAATCATTACGTTGTTTTGTATGTTTCCACAGTTAGAAAAAGCAGTTGGCCCACGTCTGCTGTCAATTATGAACTTAAGTTTTTGTCTATTCTGCTTTACAAAATACCACAGGCTGAGTGACTCATAGGTATGTTTCAATCAGAATAACTAAATTTTTACGGTTTTGTTCTCCCGCTCCAATCACCTTCCCATCAACTCAGACCAGTTTCCAGGCGTCTTCCATAGAAGAGCGCGTCTATTTCTTCACCACCTTGTTTCACGTGTGTTCAGCCGTGTTCAGGAGTAGGTTTGCCAAACCGTTCCATTTTTATCTCATCTGACCAGACTATATTCCTCTTCATGATTGCTGTGGCTTTTGGCCAACCGCAAACAGGACGTGTTTCAACAAAGTCTTTTACCTTGCCTTTCCCATAAAAGCCGCATTTGTTACTCAAGGATTTACCAAAGTGTGATTCAAAAAGTGATATCGGCATAAAAGGTGGCCAAAGTAAAATATTGTGCAGTTTTGCCAAGAGCTTGACAAAATTTGAAAAGGTTCAAGCACAATAAAACCCGAATAAGTTTGATTAGTTAAATAAATTTAAAGTAAAGTGATTTGAACTTTTAAAAATCTGAGTCAATTTCTCTGAGTGCTTGCGTGTGTATGTGTATGTGTCTCTTACAGCTGGTTCACCACCCACAAGAGGCTTTCCCAGCCAGTGGTTCCCTCATGCTCTAGCTGGTGGTCATAGAAGAGCAGCAGGGAGCTAAGCAGCTCTCTGTTTCCGATGATGACACCCATGTCCTGGAGTGGGGAGGCTGGCCTTGGAAACCGGGTCACTACGTGAAAAATGCTGCATATTAAACCCAACATTCTGATAAAGTCTCTGTTTTTCCCCCCCGAAAGAGACATGTGTGCGTTGGGGCCGCTTTACCTTCAATTGCAGGTATGTCTCCATGCGTTTTGGCTTTGTTGGTAAAGGGCGCATTCTGCAGCACCACCGCGAACAGAGGCGGAATGAGGGACTGCAGAGCTGACAGGAAAACATGCAGCTTGTGTTCATCCAGACTATGTTCTCCTTGCTGTGGAGAGAAGTCCTAATTAGAAAAAAAAAACTCAAACCACACCAAGATAATCTATACAGATAAGATACAATGGTGCATAAAAATATGACATAAAACAAGACACAAAAACTCACTGTAAGCAGCTTTTCTATACGGGCCAGCAGAGAAGGTATGAGAGCAGTGTGCAGGGTGCCCAGCTCTGTGGTCCAGGCAGCAAAGGCAGGGATGAAGACCTGGTGGACTGCATTGACCACACGCTCTGATGGGTCCCCAAGTGAGAGCAGCATTAACTCATATCCCTACAATGGACAAAAAAACAGCAGTTTGTGTGGATAAGTTGGCCTTTTTGCTAAAATCCATGACATACATTCCTCTCTCCAGAGGGGGTTACCTGGGCGTACTTGTCAGGGTCATCAATGTACCCCATAATAATACCCAAACTTTTGACCACAGCCTCTCTGACCATGTCAGCCTTGTCCTCAGTAAGCATCTGCTGCAGCATAGACAACACCAGGGAGCTACGAATCTCCTTCTGAAAAAACAAGAGGGGAAGAGAGGCAAGACTTCTCAGAAACCCTAAACAATCCTCCCGTGAACTCTACGCGCCGTCTAAACTTACAGGCAGGTAAGGCGCTAAGGCTCCACAGGCTTCAGCCACCAACAGCCGCCTCTCGGGATATTTATGGTTAATCTGTGGAAGCCACGCAGAAATGTTGAATGTACAAGAGGAACACGAGTCGCGAAACGAAGACAGACAGACTGGGGCGCAGTCGCGATGGAATGGAAACAACTGGAGTGTCGTAAACACGCCGACCCTGTGGAAACCGCAATTTGTCTTTGTCTGCAGATTCTCAGCCTCCGGACGGCTGGCGGCGGCCATTGCCTCGGCAGTAGCTTTTGTGTTTATCGTGAATGTGGTTCCACAGGTGGCAATAAAAACAAAACTCCTATCTCCTTTCGGTCAGGGTCTCTCACAGAGCATTGAAAGCAATTTTCATAATCAGAGTGCAGCATTAACAAATTTCTGGCTACAAAACATGTGCTTTGTTTGTAATTTACTATAGTCTTACAGCTTTGGTTTCTCTGACTCTGTACAAAAGGTAAAATACTTTAACAGTGAGCAACAATACAACAGAATTTACTCAACATTTATGTTTTCTGTAGGGTGGACAAAAGAACTGCTTAAAGTAGATTAGGCTAAATATGGGCCAAAACCGGAGGATGACAACAGTAGCCATGACAGGATCAACCGTTAATGTACCGTACCTGCTCCCAACACTGGGGAAGCAGCTCGGCTTCCACTCGGGTGGGACCAACATGTCTTGCGAATGCGACGCATCCTGTCAGGATCATTTGTCTATTGAAACAAAAAATCGGCTAATATGAAAAAAACAGTGGACAAGCACGGTATTTTAGTCCTGTTTTCATTTTTCAAAGTAGAACATTTTCGTCTATTAGGTTTATAATCCACGTTCTCACCTCTGCTCATCATCCGGTCTCTTGATTAGGTTGAAGAGGATGTGCAGGAGCTGGTCCCTCTCTTTCGGTTCAGGGTGAAGACATGCGGTGCACAATATGAGGGGAATCAGCTCCTAAAGGGGGAAAGATGTCAAACAGAAGACATCGCATTATATAGAGCATCGTTTATAAACAAAGGGGCTCAAATAAACAGAAGACAAGGTGGTTGGTAGACATTAAGCAGGTCAGTCAACCAATGGAGAAGCAGGAGGAGGTTGGGTTAATTAAAATTAGAAGAAAATTGAAAAGTCACGTGGACAATACAAGGGGTGAATTTTAGACCACAGGAAGTCCTTTAAGACTGAAGAAAACACGCTTACCTCAATTACAACCTCATGTCTGTCTAAAAAGACTTACAGCTTCGGAGTCAAAGTGTAGAAGCTAACATAAGTGTTGAAGCTACCAAACCACATTGCACACACACACACACACACACACACACACACACACACACACACACACACACACACACACACACACACACACACACACGCACGCACGCACGCACGCACGCACGCACGCACGCACGCACGCACGCACGCACGCACGCACGCACGCTCCCCGTCCTAAATCTAAGCTCAACCTCAGAGTTCAGGCAGAGTTCATGGGGCCTCTAGCCAAAAGGGAGAGTGCTCAGTTGCCCTTGATGAACGGCCTCCACGGCCAAACTGTGGTCGGTACTACATTCCCTGCAAACATACCAAAATTAAAGACTGCAAATATTTTTTTTTTTCCCTTTTCCGAGAAGATTTAATATTTTCCTGCCAAGCTCCGAAGCAAGTGAAACGCTAACAATAGATGGACCGAGTAATGATAGGACTCTGGTGAGTCACTCGCTCAACGCTAGACCAACCCTGTGAAGTTAGTGCCAGGATGGCTGACTTGTAGAAAATAAAGTTTAAAAAAATCCAATAATAAAGTATCAAAGGGTAGTTTTAAGTGTCTAATGCGAGTCCAGTATGGGTGAAATCAGCTCATGCGTTCAGAACTTGTATAGGAACCAAGTAGAAAACAAATCTAAGTGTCACATTTAATACATTTTTGCCTTGGCTTTTGCAAAAGGTTTATTAGACCAGTTTATTTTTCTTAAAGACTACAGCACTGGCTCGATTAAACGACTGGAGCAATTCATAAAGTACACGCATCCAAGATCCTTGAAAGCACCCCAACTCAATTCATCTATGAACCCTTGTGGTTCTGAAAGACGGACTCATACAAGAGACTAAACTGACCTGTTCTGGGAAACACTGCGGGAAGAATAAGACCAGCAACAAACTGGATCAATGCCTCTCGCTAAAGATCAAGAGCTACTGCATATTGATATGACAGGGCTAAACTACAAAGTTATCAGAATGTTGACTTCAAAGATCTTTTAGTCTAATTGCATCCCAAATTGATGCCAAACAAGATGTTGCCTTTGGGACAAACTTTGGTAATTAGTGTCTTACCCAAGAACACATTCTGATATTGGCTGGCCAAACCCAACAGATCCTTTCCGTTTGTGTTTCTCACTTTCATATAAATAAAATATCTGATATGTATTATTTTATGTCAAATTTAAGGTGAAATCATTATCCCAAATGGCTGCAAAATGGCAGAGTTGGCAACACCGTTGCATTGCAGCAATATTGTCCTAGTTTCGAGAACCTGTCTGTCAGTGCATGTGTGGGTTCTCACCGGGTACATCAGCTTCCTCTCGCAGTCCAAAAGCAGAACTGGTTTAATTCGTGTCCACTATAATCTGCTTAGGAATTAGTTTGTGCTTGATGGTATAGACTATGAAAGAACAGATGATCAACCCAACGGTTCCACGAGTGTTTTTTGTTTTGCCAAAGAATCATCATTTACCAGTTAAACTATTCAAAAGACGCTACAAAGTCAATGATGGCACTATTTTATTTTTATCTTAAAAGCTGATAGATATTTATCAGGGACGTACCAAGAAATTAGAAGGGGACCTAAATCAGACAATGAACTCACAACTGTTGATTCTGTTCTGATTAGTGAACCCGTCATACCCCAGTCCTGAACCTGGCCTTAAAACCAGCAACACAGTGAGGTGTTTAAAACGGAAGTCAGTGAAAACATATTTAACACAAAATATTTTTCATCTTGAAATCCTTTATTTAACCAGCTCCCCTAAGAACCAAGAAGTTGATCCGTTTTATTTTGTGGAGAAAATTGCCTAGACAATAAAAAAAGCCTGCATTGAGAAGTTGTTTTCTTCAGCACATAACTACAAAAAACGCCATTAGGAGTCCTGCAGCCGAAACAAAAACAATGATGTTTACTGATTTACAGAGTCTAATATCAAAGCCAGGTGGCGGGAAGTCTGAAAAGGCCTGAACCCGAGAGGTGTTTGACTTGAAACCTACCGTTTTAGGTCAAACACATTTTGCTTTTAAGTGGGTGTCACATTTTAAAGTAACATTTTTGGTCTCCAGGTGGTCACGAAGTTTCAAACTGCAAAACAAAACCGTGAGCAGCTGTCTCTGTATTAATAAAAGAGGTAATGATGTGTAAATCTAACGGACGCCGTGCAAAGTCCACAACACTAGAGGGGGGCTCCAAAGGATTATTGTTGTGCTGCAATTCCATTTCCCACGAACCTCTCCCTTTACCTTGTTTACCTTGATTTAGCAAAAAGATTAGAAGCTTCTTAACGCCCCGAGGTTGATTAACGCCCGCGTTAGCAGGGTGATATGCAAAGCAGCGAAACCGGGAGTTACTGCAACCAGACTTACCTCTTTCAGACAATCATAACTTTTAGTGTATCATGTTTCAACACAGTTGGAAGATTCAAATACGTTGTGTTTGTGTACAATGGACAAACATAAACACAAAGTGCATGCAAGTTGTCAGTGGGCACCTGTCCCTGCTTTGTAGTTTACTGGGAAATTTGACCTTCCAACACTCATGTCCTTCTCTCTTTTCCACAACTTGTTCTTCAATATCATGATCTATTCTCTGAGATAAATTAAAGACAGAAAGAGGTTCAATTTTGATTCAACAATGCTAAGGTTACAATTTACAATTGCCTTGTAAATGTATCCATACCTCTTGGACGTGTTCACATTTGACAGGCATTGGTGAAGTGGATGAACATTTTCTGATATTTGGAAAAGCAAGCGTTTTGTTTTCAGTCATATAAATTTGTTGCAGAAAATTGTATTCCGTCAAGAAACAAGGACAATGGATTTGATGGGCACATTTAAAAATTGGTTGCTTAAAAAAATAAATAAGAACGTTTCCAAAAATGTGGTGGATTGAAGCTGGTAAATTTAGTTTTTGGCATTGTTGAGAACACCATTTGTAAAAGTAATACAAGTGCAATTATTTTACTAATGTGAACAGATTTAAGGGGTACGAATACTTATGCAAGACAGCGCCAAAAACAAAACATATGTTTACAATTGAAACCAGAGGTTTACATACACTAAATAAAAAATATGTTTTCCCCCCCAAACTCTGAAGTTAATATCAGACCAGGTCAGTTCAATGTAACTTTTTTCTATATTTGGCCTTCCAAGATTAGCAAAGACATATTAATGTCTTCAGATTAGGAAGTTTAAAAACATCTCCACATACTTGCTAGAACTGCATTTGAACAGCATGATTGAAGTTACAAAATGTTTTACATGTCCGTTAAAGTAAAAAAAATAAAAAATAAAAAAAGAGCAATTAAACAAAAATATAAAATAATGAAGGGTCAAATTTTTTGGGGTTTGCTTAAATTCTGGCCCATCTCCGGCAACGGTGGACCCTGGTCAAGTTTGTGCAGCACCTTGGTCACACATGCCTTTTAAGATCTGCCCGCAGATTCCTTGGAGGATTGAGATCAATGATTTATGATTACCACCAAAACCCTCACTTTGCTGTTGTTTGGCCACTTCGTTGTTTTTTTGGAAATCCTCATCATGGCGCCAATTTTATAAAGTGGCGCCACAACAACGATTCATGTTGTATCTACAAATATATGTATGGTCATGATGGCAGACAAGGTTCCACTTTAGTTTCGTCAGACTGCAGGACATGTCTCTATAAATGAAGGTCTTTGTTCCTGCTTAAATTTGCAATTTGCTATTTTTATTTTTTATTTTTTTGCGTAATGCTTCCTTCTTGCTTAGTGTCCTTTCAGTGCTTTAGTAAACGACATATTCTAGTGCGACTCATGAGACCGTCTAACCAGCTTTGGCCGGCATCATCATAAGCTTGACATTCCCATCATGTCTGTAGTTTGTAGAATAGTTTGAACAGATGAACGCGCCACATTGAGAATTGTACCCAAGGTTGAACCGGACTTGAATTTCACATTATGTATAACTGTGCCTCTCAATTAACTTGGCGACACCGGTAAATTAGTCAAGTGGGTTTGTCGGCGACTGACTAATCTGCGGTCGCAATCTGGCCCGAAACGAAACGGCCCTTACCTGGAGCAACGGAACATACACTTTGAGGTGCATCATTGTGAACGCGCTGCGTTTTTAGACTCAATGGGTTTTTAATAGATTAATGCCCAAAATTAGTTGAGCTGGATTTTAGTTTAAAGGTGTAATTAAATTGTAAAAACTAACTTCACAGACATGCATGGACAGATATTCATATATATCCTGAAATACGTGATCAAAATATAGTTCTGAATTTCACAAGCTTGTTTATGCACCAATACTCAGCCACCTTTGTAAGTACAGTAAGCGTCTGATGCAGTTTTTCTACTCACAACGGACGTGACTTTGTGCAACCCTTATTATTCTTCCCCTTACCAGCAAATGATTTGGGCTTTAATATTAATTTCTCCATGGTTTCACGTGAACAAAAATACGGACCTTCTGCCTGTAATCTTTGCCTAATGTTGGCCGATAAGGCAAAAAACCCTTTGAATTTGACTACCTCCGCCCATACAAGCATATCTGTTTTGATGTGAGAATATCTACCTAACTTTCACTTCCTGGGTGGAGCGATCTTGCCCTGACATCACGTCAATTAACTCAGATGCGTCAATTCAACGATCAGATGTTTCCAAAGCCATGACATCATAATTTGGGTTTTCCCTCTCAATTTAAAAATAAAGAAATCATCGTGTATGTACATTACTAGCTTTGAAGACTGTAATAAATAAATCTGACATATTCTATAGCATTTAGCGATAGAGTAAAAAAAAAAGTTTGGTAAGTCTCGCTGACCTTAAACAAGTGATGTTGGATCTGATTTACCTTCAGATAGTGGAAAAAACATATCAATTATTTTTTGTTTTTCTTAAGTCCATGTATACTTTTGGTTTCATCTGTATTGGCAGCATACATGTTTGGGTTTTAAATAATTGACCAATTACCAGAATCCTCCTAGAAGATCAGATAAAGTTAAGCTTCAGCAACTGATGCAGGGATATGAGCAAGGGAACGCAAAGACATAATGGTTGAAATCACACAAAACCCCGAAAAAGCTAAAACTGGTAAACTTCAGCAAATGTATACAGGAGGATAGTAACCTTAATGTCTTTTTAATGGTATGAAATCATACTTTATATTTACAGCACTTTATATTTTACACATTAATTTGCCCTTTTGTTTTAGCAGTTGTAGCTTCAGCGGATGGTTGGTCATAAGTTGCTTTTTTTTTTTTTAACAGTTCACGTCAGAAACATGCTGATGAGTGCGTGAAAGACTCACCTGGCACAGATGTGAAACCATTCTCTAGAAGAGAGGCATGCATGAGAGCGAGAGAATGAGTGAGACGAAAAGAGGAATAGAAATTTAAAAAAAAACAGTGAAGAGGCAAAAGGCCGGCAAATGTGACCCGATCCAAAGACGCAGAAGAGAAATGAGGATGGTGACAGGAGAAAAACGAATGCCTCCTTAAAACTGGATGACATTTTTAGTCAATAGATGAGACACAAGACAGCAGGTTTCACAGGTTGACATTTGTTTTTTGGGGGGGTTTTACAGAGTAAACTTGATAAACGTGCAGCGTTTGTAGGTTGACGTTTAAATAGCTTCTTAAAACATTCGGCAACTTTTCCAAAGGATTAATATACGGTGGGAGTTGTTCTAAATCAGTTATGCTGGATTTTCAAAACTATTAGCGAAAATAAGTACAAGAAAACTAGGATTCTTTATACTGTAAATTAAACTACAGTAAAATGTTTCCACCAGGTCAGATGGTAAAAAGTAAAGCAGAATTCTGTGAATTATATTAACCAAAGCTGATCTCAATATATATAAGCAAATAAATCTACAAACATAAGACTTAAAGATGCAGAACTAAATCCCAGAAACAATTTGTTTATATAGAAGACAATAAGTCTGTCGAGCTTCCTGAAATCGCCCTGCTTAGTCCTACTGCTCTGTGTGCATCTATTTGATGTTAAGACAAAGTGCATAAGATAATGAACTGAAACAGGATGCGAGAAAGAGAACCACAGAAGTGGCAGCGCAAGTTGAAGCTGGTACCTCTCGTTTAGCAAGTAGGACGTTGGGGACAATGTGAGGGAGGCAGCGGCCTAGCATCAGCATCACACTTTCCTCGCTGTCTGCTATGCGAGATACCTGGAGACAGGAGGGATACGGGTCAGGTTCTGCTGCCTTTGAATATATTGATCCTCCTCTCACGGTGTTGCGATGCTGACCTCTGCTCCAAGTCGACTCTCGGAGCACATTCTGCAAAAGGACAGCAAGGCTTGCTGGAAGTCTGGGGATAACTTCCTGGAACACCAAGAAGAAAAAACAAAAACAAAGTTAGAAACCATCATTATAGCACAGTGTCCCACGTTTCGTCTCGATTCCAAAAGGATCCTGGCGATTCCGCAGACCAACACAATTGCAGAGACGTAAACAGAGCCAAGCTACTGGAGAACTAAACTCTGGCTACTATCTCATGTCCGTGTTACAGACAAAACTAGGTAATAAAAAAAAAAAAAACACAATACTGACCATCTTTAATATAATCAAATCATTCTAATACCCACTTGAAAAAAACATGACACTCAGTTCTATGTTTTTGTGATGGCCGAATTATTAAGTTTGTGACAATTTTTAAGGAAAAATAAAAGATGTAGAAACACACATCGTTCAAATAAAATCCTCTGTATTCTCGGATCAAAACTTCAGCCGAAACCTGCATTTTCACACAAGAGGTCACCTAGTATATCATGTTTACAAAGTCAGACGACTCCTGCCATCTAGTGGATGTATAATGTAACTACGCCAATAAAGGGAAACAATTATTTTATTTGTTGTCTCCAAAACCATTATAATTTCTTAATTTTACAATCAAATTAGTAAAAATAGCTATAAATGTAAACAAATGGGATAGGTAATATCAGATTTCAGACATAAATTCACAGGCAATGTTAGTCAGTAGGAGCTTTGCCTGCAGCAGCGAATGAGTTTGTTGTTTATGTTTATAGCAGGTAATGCAAAGGGTGGTCTTAGGTGACCAGGAGAACCCAGAGTGGAAACTTGGCTGTATAGATATCCTAAAAACAAGTTCAAATAGATTGTTTGCAAAGCAATTTAAAAAAAACAGCACCGGGGTTAGTAATACTGTAAATCTGGAGTCGTTTAAACAAATTTGTTCAAATGTGAAGAGGACACATTTAGTGCCACAGCCATGAAGGTTACATATCCTTCTGATATCATTAAAATATTTAAGCAACTATTGGACTAATTGTTACTTTTGATTTGAAAAACAAAAAAACTTATTTATAGGTTTTTTTGTCTTCAGACAAAAGGGGACAGAAGAAAGATATAACTGATCCTGAAAACAAACAAAAAAACAAGTCTCACAGAGAGATGCGACACTATCAAAACAGATAAGATATTGGGTTGTGATCACAAATCCATCAAAAAGTTTGGTTCCGAATAGTCAACAGGGACACAAGCAGAATGTTGACACATCTGACTACCACAGAACGAAACACATAAACTGAAGGAGCCAGACTGAGTCAACATATATTTTCACTCACCTGTTTGGTTGATCGAACTGGGCACGTGGTTGACCTGTAACTTTGCTACAGGTCTGCTGTGTGGGCTGTGATGGGTTCTGAGCGGAGGATGATATGAGGCCATTTCCCGTCTCCGACACCCCTCGGATGTCTAGATACTGACCGTTATCTAACGAAGGCTGTTAGCGAGACAATACCGTCTTAGAGGGTTATACGCAGACATATGCTTATATAAACGTCACGCAAGTGCAAAGCAACCATATACCACAGAAAGAGGATTGGTGGAGCAAGCGTTTGAGGAAGTGAGGTTTTGTGAATTCTGCGAGCACAGCTCCGAAGTGGCCGGAGGCGGAGAGGGGATGCTCTTTTTTAGGATCTGAATCTCACTGTAAAAACAAAAACAATGAAAAACATAGTATATGTTAATTTTTTTTTAAATGTAACTTATACAGATATTTATTTTTGCTACCATCACGTAAAGTAAGGTTTAGGAGAAAACGACTAATGACTGTAAGGAGACTGTAGCATTTCCAGTCTGAAATGTGCCGTGCAAGCAGGTACCTCTGCAGTTTCTTGATCTGCTCAGCAAGACTCTGCTTCTCGCTGTTCAGGAGGTTCAGCTGGTACTCAAGTTCCTGCACAACTTCGGACTGTTGATAAAAAAATAAAAATTAAATCTAAATAAAAAAATGGGCAACTCCGAATAAAACATTGCTGTAGTATAAAAACATCCACAAATGACTAACTTTAGCATCATTGTTTAGTTTAAAATGCTTTTTCATTTTCCTTTTGATTGTACATTGATTTTCTACAGGATTTTATTGAATTGTTTGGTAGTTTTGCCTGCACACAATCATGAAACGAGGTTAGGGTATCGATTCCTGTTGGAAGAAAAGAAAATCAGCATCCCCACAATTCTCGTCAGCCGAAGAAACATGTTGTGCTCAAAAATTTCCTGGAATGCGCTGACCTTGGACTCTGTGGACAAACAGAGTCCAACTCCCCAAATTACTTTGAAAACTTCCTGTCGGAACACAAGTATCATGGATTCTGAGCCTCTCTACACTTAATTTAGACTTTGGGACCCTTATTTCCAAATTAAATGATAAATCTATTATCAACTTAGAAGAGTTTGTTGCACTAAGCTTTTACCTCCTTAGCCCAGTTAATAACTTTTGCAAAACATCTATGTGTTGATTAGGGCTGCAACTAACGACTATTTTAATAGTCGACTAGTCACCGACTATTGAAACGATTAGTCGACTAATCGGATAATTATTGAATTTTTCTTTAAATTAGCATGAAATTGCTTTAGTTATGTGGCAAATGATAATAAAAGATGGGTACTTAAATGAAATATGCATCTTTTATTCAACTTTTCAGCTGATTCATACATATAGTAAATAAAAATGTCCCATCCGAAACCAGTTAGGCCCAGTGCTCAGTCAGTATAGACGTAAATCCAAAAATAAATAAATCTCTGTCCATTTTTTAAGGACAGGCAAAGGGGTTTTATTAAAAAATTAATTAATTAAAATAAAGTACATATTTTTTTCCTGTAAACCAAGCAGCAGCAAAACAGTAAATAAAACAAAGTGCATTTTGTGAGGTACTTTCAGTGGCCAACTGCAAAACAACGTTACAATTTTTAAGAACGATTTTTAAGTCTGAAATCTAAAGGTTTAACTAATGACTTTGTAGATACAAACAGTGGTAAACACGGACTCTTGAATTGGGCTATCATCCGTTGAAACCTGGCACCATCGACCACAGAGAGCGGCCTCATATAATAGATCAGCATCTGTAATAATGACTCAGTGAGGACAGTCGCCTGTTGCGGGGGCACATCTGCTTCTTTTGTAGAAAGGAGTCCATGGTGGCTCTCTTCGTCGGACTGCATGCATTTAATTAAAAATACGTTTGTCAGGCGCAGTCAGGCATAACGTTAAAGCTCTCTTTTGAAGCGAAAAAAACGCATAGAAAATGTATATTGTACACCAAAAACAAAACGTATTGGTGTAGATTTTGCTTGAATCTTACCGAAGCGAGTCTCCGTTTCAAGTGCCCGACATGCGTTCTTTTTAAACGCTCGATACGCAAGCTCTGCTTTGCAAACCTTGCAAGTAGTGATGGGTCCGGCAACACCGATGCGTCGCCGCATGTATCAAGCTCATACCCTAAAACCCTGTGTCGGTGCGCGTATTGGTTTCAGCAAATCACGTGACCGATACAGCAACTGTTTCGAAATAACACTGAGGCACCAAACTGTGTTTATAAGGAAGCAAATCTGTGAACTGGATGCATTTGCCTAAACAATTCTTGGAATTGTTGGACGCCGCCATTTCTGTGTAGGTAAACACTCGATGCTATTGTGCACGTGACTCTCGGCAGATTGTAATTAAGCGAGATGCCTCACTCAGTTGGAAAAATACGTCTGGCGACGAAAGTCGACAATGCAATTCATTGTCGACTTTTTCTATTATGGATTTTTGTCGACAACGTCGACGAATCGTTGCAGCCTTAGTGTTGATCGATAATGCAGTCTTCAGAATTGCCTGATACGGACATTGATCCTGTAGAATATTGGCATGATCCATACACTTATGAAATGTTAGAGAGGTCTCAGTTAAGTGATATAAAAGGTTATAAAGGCCAACATTATTCCTCCTAGTTACTACTTTGTTACTACCAGCTGCCCAATGTTGCAACAGACTGCTTGCAATGGAGTGCTTATATCCGAGATTTTAAAATGCGAGCCAATATAACACGATATTATTTATTTATTGTTGATATCGGACCGATATCTGACATTAATATCGGATCGGGGCGCCGCTTATTAGCAATTTGTTATGCGTTTGTCTACAATTCAACATGTTTTAAAAAACATTGTTCTAAAAAACAAAAATTAGATTTTTCATTTTCACTGTTTAATGAATATTTATCACATAATTTTCTTTTTGAACTAAATTTGTTAAATAAAATAACTTTTCGTAACCATTTATATTCATGAGGAGGCTTTAACCATTTCCATGCATAGTTGTCCTGGGCTGACTAAAAGAAAATAATTTGATTACTGATATACTGAAAATTGGCTCTTTAATACCTGTTGTGAGAGATCGGGCTTCTTTAGGGACTCCCGAGAAATGCAGTTTCCGGGAAGATCACCAAAAGCCACCCCAACGGCTGCATCGACCCGGTCTCTTGGAGAGGAGAGCGTGCTTCCACCGTTCCTGTATAGCTGCAACAGGTCGGGGGGCTTCGGGATGTTGAGGCCCACGTCGTCCCACAATTCAAAGTCCTGGGAACGAACCCAAACACGCGCACAGTGAAATAACAACACCTAAATGACTGGTCTAAATCAGTGAATGTATTTTAAAAATCACCAGAGGAATCGCTCTACTTCAGCAGAATAAAGATTGAAATCTGCATGCGGGGAAAAAGCTTTTACCTGATCATCATTTTCATCAGAGAAGGTGATGGAAGAGAGTTTGTATTCGTTTTTTAATAAATATTCATTCACGAGGAAGTTTAAGGCTCTTTTCTCCAGTGGGCGTTTTGGCTCCTGATGAAAGAGGGGAGAAAATAAAATAAAACAAAGTGACAGTTTAGCTCCAGCTTTTTACGGCTTTATATCTAGTATCTTCCTCTACTGTGAAACGATTCCCTACCTGTATTTCGGGACTCGCCTTGAAGTTTTTTCTCTCCTGAGAGGACACTTCGCTTTCTGAGAAATAAAAAATAAATAAAAACAAAGGTTTGAACTGACACAGAGGATTGGCTTTCTTGTTCAAGTTCTTTGTAACAAAAACAGATAAATGAAAATATAGGGAGAGAGAGAGAAACAACTGCAACCAAAAGTGTTACGCCGGAGAAGAACTTAAAAGTACGCCACACCTGCTGCCTGAGTCAAGTTGGCGCGCAGAGCCTGAATGGTCTCCTTTGCTTTCCGTAGCTCAAACTCCAGCACTGGACAGGAAATGACAACACACACACACACACACACAAGAAGTGGATCCAAGCAAACACAGGGCACAAAATAAAACAGAGATGGGGCATTTGAAAATATGACACTGAAGATCAAATAAAGCAAAAAAAAAAAAAAAAAGAAGCATGCAAATTATGGGTCTGAAGAAAAACATCGCAAAAAAACAAAAACACATGCAGCAGAGGATCATGGTAAACCTGACTGTAGGTTTAAATAACAGGTTGCTGATTAAATTTGAAAACAGCGGTTCTTATTTATCATCTCTAATCTAAGAGCCGTCTGACACTAGGTTTCCTGCTGGGCAGATCCTTAATTAACTTCAAGCCACTCGAAGAACAAACGCTGCTCTAACTTGTTCTTCACAGATTATTGCATAACTGTACAAAACAAATCAGCTCTAAACTCAAAGAAATGGTCGTTAAATAGTCAGATGTGATTTAGGTTTTGTTTTCAGTTTCAGGTTTGCTTTTCTTTCTTTATCTTTAGACTTGTACAAATTATAGGGAAACTGATTCTAGTATAAAACGTCTAAAGTGAAACTAAAAAGGGCAGAAGAACAAACAAGAGCTTAACACACGTCAGAGTCAGAACACACGCAAAAAGGTAATAAGCAATGGAGCAGGGAAACAATGTTGCAAATCTGTGCACTGAAGATCTGCGTTTTGATCCGATTGCACTTCTAGTTTGGGTCATATTGTATTCATAATCTAACAGTGTCTACAGATGTAGAGTGCACAGGTTACAATCTGAACAAAATGGAATAACGAAAAAAGAGCTTCAAAAAAAAAAAAGAAGTTAAACAGAAATAAAACAAAAAGCTAATCTGGATGGAGTGACTTGTCCAGAATTTCACTGGGGTTTGATCAACGTCAAGAGTAAGCCAGAAAACCCAGAGTCAGACAGCTGGGGGGGGCCCCAAGCGTTTTTAATAGGAGGAGATAAGAACAGAGACGGTTCAAAGTGGTGGGGTGGATATTTTGAAGGGAAAAGGTGTCTGTAAATGAACGTTGTTACTTTAGCAAAATGCATCGTTTGTCGGTGTGAAACCAAAATCTCTGCTGCATGGTATACAACATTACCTTTGGTAATAAATGTGTATAGATTAATGAGTCAATAAGTAATATTTACTTCATGAATTTATAGGTTTCTCAGAAAATGTTTATTTTACATTATATCCAGTAAAAAAATTAACTGAAATATTAAAACAGGACTTTATGACCACTCTTTGCCACAAAAGGTCAATTCTAAAGAAGTTGGCAGTTAAAAGTGCTTTATTCAAGTTAAGGAAAATGAAGTGGAAGGAAAAAAAGTTTGTGTGTGACATTGGTTGTAAACTGGATTGTACAACTAAGCCCACTAAGAAATTTTGGTGGTGTGATCAAAGCAAGCGTGTCAAGAGCAACCAAACAAAGTCCGTTCTAGTAGGTGGACTACACCTTTCAAATTGCTTGCGTTAAGCCACTCCTGAGTCCCAGGATCCCAGATCACAAGGCTCCTCGTGCTTACTTCTGTCGATAAGCTTTGTGGAGATCCTGATTTTATTCTCAAACAGGTCAAGGCACCTGCTCCCAGTTATCAAAGTACCATTACCTGCCTAATAACAATGGTTTCACTGTGCTTGATGTGCCAGCAGACGCGTTTAACCTGAAACCTAACAACGTGGATCGAAGAATGACTGGCTTTAAAAGCAAACAGGACTTCCCTAACATTTAAACAGAGCCACAAGTTAATAACCAGTCATGCAAAAGACGCCTCAATCAAGTACCCAAATGTTTATACTGTATAATAAATGACATACTTTTCAAAAAGCGGCATGCATATATTAGAAACTCATGGAGTTTTTATCAGCTGTAACCAATATTTATGATACTTACAAGGTAGCCTTGGATCTATAGAAAACGACCTGCTAAAGTGCATATAGTGTTGTAGACATTTGTGGCTCAGCTCAATGACAACTTCAAAACCTCCTAAAGATGGCTAACAAGATCAAAACTAAATGAATCTAACATTGCTAGTGACTGAATAACAATACAGACCAAGTTTTTTTTATTGTTAATTCCATCTGAACAAGCTGCAATCAGCCATCCTAATTCACCTTCAAACAAGGAAAACAGTCATTCTTGAGCATATGTAATTTAAATGTATAGTTGCGTGATGGTATCAAATTGGTGCCAGACGCAAACAGAAATTTGTCCAAACATAGAATGTGTTCACCGTGCCACCGTGTAAACAGTGCAATAAAAACAAAACAAAACCGTGAAAACAGGCGATGTACCAAAAATACCACAGGCTTGAGCATTCATATGAGCTCCAACACCCCAACCCAAACCTTGACCTAACCTAAACATATACATCACAGTTATTAATGAGACTTAATGCCCGCTTCTCTTCGCCCTTGGTTCCTGTATTTCCCAAAGGTAAATAGCTGTTGCTGCCTGGAGCGCTGACAGCATGGTTCATCTTACCTGCCACCCGTTCGTCTGACTCTCGGTTGCCGTCATCCGAGTAACGCGCAAAGTCCAAAGAGTCCAAGGTGCTAATACTTCCTGCTCGATCTACAGACAAAACACAGACACAGAGGCAACGGTGAGACGAGATGAGCATCGGTTGCACAAAACACGCATTCTTGGGTTCTGTAATAACGACTTACAGAGCCTAAGAATGTGCTAATGAATTAGGAAAGTGGGTAGGGAACTTTCACAATTACACAATAACAGACGCTTTTCATCTGAACTTTTAAAGCACTGAACAGTAGGGAGAGTCCACATCCTGCTTAAATGTCGTATAAATCATGAAAAAGCTTAACTTAATATTAACAACTGTTAGGATACAACATTGAAATTAAGTAGGCGGAGAGAAAAATAATTTGGAACTGTCGAGGACCAGATATTGTTGATAAAGAAGTACAATCAGGCTCATATTACACTGAGCTGGGCGGCTTCGGCAATGGTGTTAGTTTTCTTTCCACTGGAATCCAAGTGCAAGATCGCCCTTATTTGTTCTCCGATAACCACAGACATGAGAATTACAATTAACCGAAAGATTTTGCATGTGTAGACAAAAGAAACACAATTACTTCACATGAGGAAAATCAAAAGCTTAGGGAATTGCTTTACATAGCTGGGTCAAAATGAACAGAGCTAACAGTCAAACGCCGCTTTAAACCAATAAACGAACATCGAGTACAGCGGTACAAAAACTGATAAGAATGCGCTTGGATACAATACTAGGATTTTGCCAACAAGCTCGTTGAACTTAATGAAGAGTGTTTTGGCAAGAATGATACCGTTTTACACTGTAAACAAATAGGCCACTTGTTACAAGGAATTAGCAATTACCAATTAAAAAGGATTCCAGATGAATACACATGAGCTTTAAATGGCTCCTATATGACTAACCATGTTATCTTTAATTGTTAGAAAAATGCATAATTTCCCCCCACAATAATAAAAGCAACATATTTCATGTCATTTTTTTATGTACAGTAGATAAGAACCTCCAAAGATAATTAGCCCCCCCCCCCACAAAAAACAACAACTACAAATATCATTAATATAGTAGCTAGCAGTAAAGCATGCAGCCACTACTCCTTTAAGCGTGTCATATGATCAAACAGCTATCCGATTATCACTGTTGTGAACAGAGCATCACTCGTGCTTTCTAGCTGCCAATTAACAAACGGGTGGGAAAGGTCTTGCTGTGTCATGTGGCCTCGAGCAGCAGCTGCGGCAGCTGCAGCACAGTCCCTTCCCATCTGAGCGCTCACTGCATTCAGGTGCGCATGACCAGCTGACACAGAGCCTGCGTTTAGAATGGTGACGTTAACTACACCTCCGAAACGTTCAACAGGTTCTATTTTTACTTAATAGCACAAAAGATACATGGTAGTTTAATTCACCTATTTTTAATTCCAAAAAATGTTCTGAGCAGGAAGTTTTGTTCTATTAAAAAGATCGTTGCTGTGACCACGTGGGATGTTGCTGTTGCATTTGGCAGGAAACAAAAAAAACATCGATAAAAATGTGGCCTAAGGCGGTGTCCTCCTTTTGCGTGAACATGGTTAATTCAAATTCTTTTATTTCATCTTTTTGTGTCGTCTAAATTACATTCAAGAATCACACTATTGTGACAGTATATGGGATATTTATTGAAATTCTGGCTCATCAGCAGCTATAAAGATCGTGATTAACGTTCCCCTACGGGAGTGCAGTCAGAATTACGACTGCCAGGGGAGCCGTCACGTTTTTCGGAGATAGTTTTTGTTCGGTCGTCACGCTCCCACGCCTTTTGTGGGCTTCATGGAACTTGAACACGTATACCAACATACTGATCGGCCAAGCTTGTGGTTTCTGCTATGATTCTGAATTACTACCTTTATAAATATGCAAACTCTGTGTTTTTATGTTGGCCTTTTGAAGTGACACCCGAAGGACACTAAGGACCAGACAACCTGTGGTCTGCTAGATGCGACGCTGGCAAAATGCAACCAACACAGCGAACTCCAGATTTCCTTCAGGACACTGAAATAATGACAAAAGATTACCTTCCATCGAAAAGAAATTTTGATTTTGCTTCGCTTGGATTATGATAGCATCTACAATTGCACATTTACAATTGCGAGATGACTCATATAGTCAGCTGTGGCATGGCACTTTATCACCAAAACCATCCGCTCTGAAAGAAACACAAAAAATCTTGCTTCCAGTGGGGAATCAAATAACAAAGGGACTCAAAGCCATGCTCAGTTGGATGGATTTAATACATAGGTGCGAACGAAAGCCTCCCCAGCTTTTAATCATACGTGACAAAGGTCAACCTTACTTTCTCACTGAACCTCTTTTAAGCAGTCAAATGTTTGCTTACAGGCCAAGAAGTTAAATAGCAAATTTTAGCTTGTTTTACCTTTAATAGTATATAATAAACTAAAACACTAGTAAATGTAGCAGATCTTAAATAGTTTCTCCTGGTCTATCAGATAAGTAATTAGATGTTATAGGTAGTAATCAATGCGTTATGGTGATTCAGCAGCAGCGGGAATATTTTTCCCTCTTCTTTTTTTTTTTAAATTAAATAGACAGATCATGTTAGGAAGATAATTAAATAGACAGATCATGTTACATAGCTTTTTTTCACCACATGATGCTCGGCTCATTCCTTTTGAACGAGCTTTTATTTGTGACTCCCACTGTAACCACAGTAATGATTTGCATGTTAGGTTTGGCTGGACTCTTCAGCTTCCTTGCACTGGCTGTTCTATTGCATCTCCCATAAGTAGATGAGAATGCTCCAGACATGCACAGCTAACTTAGTTTGGGTCCATGAGTCTGGTACAGAGGATGATCAACACCTGTAAACCGTTGCATCAAATAAAAAAATTTAAAAAAAGAAGACACCTATTTATGTTCTGCAAAACTGTAGTAAAATCTTTATCCTGGGTGATTTCTGAGGTGCAGATAATGCAATAATATGTTATTCCCATAATGCAATTAGCAGCTTTAACAACAACGACCACTAATCAAAGGGATTGATCTAGCTGCCATGACAACTGACCCACCAAGCCCGTTTGATGGCTGCGGCCCTCGAGAGGTTGGGCTGTAACCTCCAGATGAGTCTCCCGAGCCCGGGGCGAGTTATCCACTACTAACACTGGGATAAAAGACGGGGTTAGCAAACCGCTAACGAGCTAGCGCCACTCACTGAGAGGTCCTCCGGGTCCGAGCGCCTGGTCTCGGCCGGGTGGAGTTCCACTCTGGCGCTCGAAGTTGCCGGGGTTGGAGAAATAATCCCTCAGCCGCGGAAGCTCCCTCCCCGCCTCCAGCAGCTCCATGTGAAACTCCAGGGCCGTGAGGACGTACTGGTCTCGCAGCAGCTGAGCGGCAATCACATCCACCGACACACGCGCGTCGACGCCGCCCGTCGCCGCGGCGGCTGCTGCGGCCGCGGCGGACACCGACATGCCCTCGCCGCTGGGGCTCGTCCGGTTGCTGGACAGCAGCAGTGTCCGCGGCTCCGCGTCCGCAGGCGGAGAGAAGGGATTGCGTGGCGGTGGCCCAGGCGCCCCCTCGCTCGGGCTCCTTTCTGTGTCAACCGTATCATTGGGACGTCGTTCCGCTTCTTCCTCAGAGTCGCTAACATCAAACGGGTTGACCGACGCCATTTTCCCACTATATATATATATGTATATGTTTTATCCAGCCAAGCTAAGCTAATCAGACAGGGTTCTTCCTGAATGGATACCGATGTGCGTGTCTATGGGGAAATAATGCAATACTGCAATTGGCTAAACTTGGGGGACGTCATCTTTGAGCCCGCCTTTTTAATTGAATGCTGAAAGCCTATTGGATGTTTCAGAGGCGAGTTGGTAGCGCATGATTGTTAGTTGACAGCTCCTATCAATAATAATAATAATAATAATAATAATAATAAAAAGCATAAACGAAGACAATCAATATGTTTATATATTTCACTTTTTAACACTCAAACAAAGCAAGAAAAAATACGAGTTGTTAATCTTTATATTTCTAAATCCTGCTGGATTTACTATGATGAATTCATCACCTACACCACACTACCCATGATGCAACGACATGCGCATGCGTCAAGGGTCGAGGCTAAAGTCACAACACGGAAGTGGTTGGGAAGTCGTGGTGCCTGTATTTCTTGTAATCTTGTTACTAAGGAGGATACTAAAGCCTCCACTGAAGGATTACGGGTCTTGAAACACTGGCTTTAATCCTTCCTGCTTCTTTAAATATTTAACTTTGCCTTTTTTTTTTCAAACGAGTAAAGAAAAATTAGACTACATTGCTTTGAATGGCTTTCATTCAATTTTTGAGATCACCCGATTATCCTTTAAAGTACTTTCCGTCAGGATCAAGTTGACGTTGCCTGCAGGTAAGACTGTTTACTACTCTGCTTCAGATCTGGTAGATTTTCTAAAGCATATTATACGATGGAATGATTTTTATCTTTAAAAGTTCAAGTTTTTGATGTGTTTGACAGATTGGCTGGTGGCATATGGTGGCCGGGATTAGTCCAAACACAAAGCCTGTCAAATGCTTAGCCAGTCTTAGCTGTAAAGCTGATACATCTTTTATTTGCCTTCTCTTAGCAAAGTTTATTTTTAGTACACTATGTTTACTACATGTAGCTTTATATAAACTCTATATTTACAGCCCTAGCTTTGCTCCTTTATCCTTTTTCCACTTTCATCTCAGGAAACATCAGCCTTGCCCTGTAGAGCCCCGCTGGTCTTCAGTCAAAATGAGGATGATCACCTTTTTCCTAATAGGACTGACGGTCCATGTAGTTTTCTTCCTGTCTATCTTTGACATCTACTTCACATCTCCATTGGTCCACGGCATGACGCCTCAGTCCACATTCCTGGCACCCCCTGCCTCCAGACTGGTTTTAGTTGTGGCAGATGGCCTCAGAGCTGATTCTCTCTTCACCCTGCTTCCCAACGGCTCATCTAGGGCTCCATTCCTAAGGTTGGAAGACTGATTTAAAGTAAACGAACTGGAGATGTTTTTTGTTTTTTTTATTCTTTGAATTTTGCTAATCGCATTTTTTCCCTTAAGGACCATAATAGAGGAAGTTGGTACGTGGGGTGTCTCTCATACACGTGTGCCTACTGAGTCTCGGCCTGGTCACGTCGCTCTAATCGCAGGCTTCTATGAGGATGTCAGTGCAGTCGCCAAAGGTAAGTGTGTGTTGAGATGTTCGTCCTCCTCCTCGGAATAAATCTCTCTAGGATTCTAACCATATGTCTTTTGTGATTGTTCTTTACATTTTCATTTGCAGGTTGGAAGGAGAATCCGGTAGAGTTTGATTCTGTATTTAATGAGAGCAGACACACCTGGTGCTGGGGGAGCCCGGACATTCTCCCAATGTTTGCCAAAGGTAGTCAACGGGTTTTCTACTCGGTGTAGAAACATCTAAAGTATAATTTTATTATTTATCATGTAAGCAGAGGGGAAAACGATCAACAAAAACAATAAAGTTAAGCATTGAAAAATGATCAAGTCTCCAAAATCTATTTGTTTTTGTAATAATCAGTATTTATTGCTGGATGACCTAGTCCAGTTTTCTGTTTGCGTTACTTATTTCAAAATAGAATATTTGCTATTTAAAATGTAGATTCTTTAGAAATGTTCATGTGTGAGTAAAGCAAAAGAAAAAAAAAATCAACTCTCGTGAGCACAAAACCACTGATCTCTCCAGGAACATAAATCTTTACTAATTATAAAGATTAATAATGTGTTTATTGTTCTTTTTTGCTAATTTCCCTTTATTTTAAAAGTTTCTCTTCATCACTGTCATCGCCGAAAGAACATATATCTTGTTTGCTGCTTTGGGTTCGTGCAGGTGCAACTGGTGATCACGTTTATACCCACACCTACCCAGCAGAGGAAGAAGACTTTGCTTCCACAGACGCTTCCAGGCTGGACAGCTGGGTTTTCACTCAAGTCAAAGTATGGCTGTAGATATACAAATTGTAAAGACGACTAAAACGATTGATGCATTTATATCCTTTAGTTAAATCTGCAAAACTAGATAAAAAAAAAAAAAAGTAAACGTAAGGACGAGGTACATATTGGTGCCGTAATGTTCATGGAGTTTTCTTGAAATTATAATAGGTGTATACTTTGAGGCTCTAAATGTTGTTTTAGATGGGAGGTGTCATTGAATTACAGTATACCGTTTTTGATTGTAATTAGAAGTCCAGCGGAATAACCGTGTTTGTGTTCAACCTTTATGACAGTCCTTCTTTCAAGCTGCGAAGAGTAACTCCACTCTGAAATCCGCTCTGCTTGAGGATAGAAACGTATTGTTTCTGCATCTGCTTGGCATTGACACTAATGGACACGCTCACAGACCGATGTCACGGTTTGTCTTCTTGCTTTTTGGGATTACATTTCGATTATTGCACTGAACTGCTATAAACTTATAAATTAGCAGATCACAGTGAGTCAATAGTTTTCCGTTTTACTTTGTGTTTTCTGCAGGGAATACCTGGACAATATTGTGCTGGTAGACACTGGTGTAACTGAGATTGTGTCTCTGATAGAGGACTTCTTTGGCCATGATGGGAGAACTTCCTATGTGTTCACCTCTGATCATGGCATGACAAACTGGGGTACGAATTTTGTTTATGTTTAGTTTTGTCGTGTAAAAAAAGAAAACAACAGATGTTTAGTTACAGCGGTTTTCCTCTTCCAGGTTCCCACGGTGCGGGCCATCCGTCTGAAACACTGACACCAATAGTGGTGTGGGGAGCTGGAGTTAACAGGGCCCAGAGAGTCATAGATTCTCAGCCATATGAGGATGGATTCCTAAAAGGTAAGTGTAACTTGTTCTTAACTAGTTCTAAGTAAGTGTGTTTTTTTTTTGTTTTTTTTACCTTTTTCTTTTTTTTTTTTTGTCTATCTCAGATTGGAACTTGGAGCATATTCTTAGAGCTGATGTAAATCAGGTGAGATAAACCTTTGAAAATGTGCCTCTCATGTTTGAATACCCCTTGATACCCTTCAAATTACAAACCACAAACCTTAATATGTGCTATTGGGGTTTTTATGTCACAGACCTATACAAGGTAGCACATATTCGCGAAGTGAAGGGACAATTATAGTCTTCTCTGCCAATTGTTTTGTCATTGGGGCTTTGGCAAATTCACACTTTGCAAGTGTATGAGCAGCTTCAGCCAAACAGTGATCTGCAAATGATCCTACCAAGTTTTCATTATATACCATCAGATCATCTAAAAAAGCACTGGAGTTTGAAGCTCTGGTTTTTTTCAATTTTTTTTCAATTTTTTTATCAGCCTTTGGCAGGTAGCGGAAGCATTGTAGATCTGCAGTCATGAATGCTAAAATATTTGTACTGTAGCTTGTTTACCTTTTAAGAAGGTCCATAACTTGCATCCCTAATATTGTCTACGCAAACTTCCAAACTGGGCAGAGGAAATGAGTCAGAAACTGACACAGTTAACTACTTCTTGGACTAGGCTCAACTAAACCATGCTCCAACAAATATTCCGTTTTCTGATTCATTAGGGAGCTCTAATGAAACACTGATCAACGCATATTAATGGGGCTAAAAATTCTGGAAGACATAAAGACGGGCGTTCATCCACAAAAAACATTCAATCTAATGGAAAATTGGACAAAAATCTCCTTTTGTAGAGACACAACCGGAAATACTTCAAACTGTAACTGCATTGAAGGATGACTTTTCAAAATATCGATTCAAGTAATAATTTACAAACGCACACGGACATTTTCAGATTTTGCTTTACGTTGGTCTGTCGGAAAGAATCAGACTTTGTTGAAATGTATGGTCTTAATCTGATAAGACTTAAAACGTTTAAGTCTTGGAAAGGCGTTTATGTGGCACTGTTTTTTTTATTTTTATTATTATTTCAGGCTGATATTGCTCCACTCATGGCTTCTCTGCTTGGTTTGTCCATTCCTGTCAACTCTGTTGTGAGTCAGTAAATAATTAAAAAAAATGTTCAATTTCCTATTTATACCCATTTAATTATACCTCTCTGAGATGTGATTGCAGAGGGATTTTTTTTTCTCACATTTGTTTGTTTCCAGGGTGTGATACCTCTCCTCTACCTTAACAACAGTGATCAGTTCAAGGCTGAGAGTATGTTCACTAATGCTATCCAAGTACTGGAGCAGTTCAAGGTAACACAGCATGCATTTCTGCTGTATAGTAACTGACATATCAAACAAGGTGGTACTTTTATAATATTTTCAATAATTACATTAGGTTTTTTTTTTTCTTCAACAGATGAAAATGACCCAGAAAAAAGAGACAACCCTACCTTTTCTCTTCACACCATACCAGTGAGTTCAATACATAAAGCTGGGCTAATAAGTTAGAAGTTAACTTCTTTTTTTATCATAAATTAAGCATGCCAGTAATTTCATGTTTTTCTTTACGCATGTTTTTCTGTCCAGACCCCTGACTGAGTCAAAACAAGCAGAATTCACCCACAGGGGCCGGATCCTGATTCAGTTAGAAAAATATAATGAGGCTGTAAGTATCGCTACACAGCGTTATACATTTAAATTTAATGAGAAGCTAACTTTTCTACTTTACAAAATCACCACATTTGATTTCCCCATGTGTTCCCTCTTTTGTCAGATTTCTGTGTGCCAGTCTCTAATATCCCTGTCGCTAGAGGGCCTGGGCTACTACCACACCTACGACAGGTTCTTCCTGGGTTGCAGTGTGGTGCTGGGATTCATAGGGTGGACCTCATATGTCATCTTGGTTATACTAAGGACTCACGCCAGCCTTATTCGTAACCCAAACCTCACTAAACAGGTAATGGCCGCAGAAGGTAACCCCAGTGTCTAAGATAACTTTCACAAAAGCAGGTCTACAACTCCTGCCTGTCTTGTTAAACTGGTATTGCACTTTTGTGTGTGTGTGTACAGAATCCAAGTCAGAACCTGACCAGGTTTTGTGTTGCACTGGGGGTGGTGATCGCTCTGTTCCTGCTTATCCAAAGAAGTCCTGTTACGTACTATATATACTGCCTGCTGCCTGTACCTGTTTGGTACTCCGTTCTAAAAGAGTAAGTACAACATTGGAACGGTGTAAAGTAGGTAACAGGATTCCACAGATCAGCGTTTGTACCTTGTTATCATATATCTGTAGGTGTAAAATGTGCAAAGTTCCTGGATGACCCGGAAAAGAAATTATTGAGTCACACAAGAAACCCAAATACACTCAAATACATTTATTTAAGGATCATTTAAGTGTTTTGAGCTTGCGTTTTGTTTTTTTCGCCTAGTCTATGCAAATTGATAAGAATGTTCAAAATTTCCATTTCTTTTTCATGTTTAGGTCTGGAGCTCTGTCAGACCTGATCCAATCAGCTCCCTCTCTGCCACTCTGGAAATGTTTAGGCTATTTTGTGCTGGTGGCCTTTGGGATTGAGTTGCTGGTAGGCACATTCAAACCAAGTTGCACGTTTAGCTCCATTCACTGCATGGGCTTTTTGTTTTGTCAATCCGACAACATACTGTGTCTTGGATCCCCGATTGTCGTTTGCTGCCTCCAGGTGGCGAGTTTCTTTCATCGCGCCATGCTGACGATCGGCCTGTCTTTCCTTTCGCTTTGGCCCTTCCTCTCTGGACTTTTTGACAAGGCCAAGGTAACTAACAGGTTTGTGCGTTCAATAAGCAAACCGATACAAACTTGGTGATTTGCTTACAGGACACTGATGCTGTGACGGATTTTTCCAGGATGATGTACAAACATTCAAACAAACAAATAGTTTCAAGATCAAAACTGTTATAATTCTATTTCTTTTAAACCACAATCAATATTAAACATCTTATTTATATCACTTTTAAAAGATTCACAGTGTGGCAACACAGTCATAGTCAAAGTTAAAACTACAACAAAAAATCAGGAAAAATGATAGTACAGCCTGTACTACTATTATTATGAGAATTTACATACCTGTTAAAAGCATCGCCAGGCCTTTCCCAGATTCAAAAACAATTTTTATCTGCCCTCAAGTTTCCAGTTTATGTATTAAACAAACATGAAGCCAAAATAGAAATCCGTTGTTTAACCTGTTCATTAAACATTTTCTTCTTCCAAAGGATGTTGAATACACATGACGAGTTTATCATCATAAAGTGGGATTACATCTATAAGAGCGGTATTTTCTAGTAAAAATGTGGGAATTAACACAATGGCAGGGCTAAAAAAATATCAGCAATGCTCTTAGAGAGGCATTGTCTTGCCGCCCAGCAGTATAGTAAACGTTACTGGCCTATTTTCAAACAACTCTAGTCCAGTACTATCAGCATGTCCAGCGTCATTTACAAGTCGTCACGTCACAAGCGGGGATGTGTGCTCGTATCACGCAGCTCATTTTTAGGTACGAGCGAAATCCAGCAGCACTGCAGGATCTTCAAGTCAACAGAGGAAATTCTCTCTAGTTATCGAAATTTAAAATTTCGAAGCCCCGCGTCAGTAGGGCAACGCTTGGGGAAAACATGTACCAGAAAGCACAGAGGTTCCATAAAACATATAAAAGCAATTGAAGGCCATTTACAATGTTTAATTACTTTTGAGCTTTGGAGGTTATTGATAGCTCTGTTTCTTTAGAATACAGAAGACCGATTTTTTTCAGTTTCATAAGGTGTCAGTTTCATCTGTCAGTTTTTTTTTGTTGCCCCCCCTCAAATTTCTAAAAAAAGGCCTCTCTGTCTGTCTAAAACCCCACTCACCACTGCCTGGGGCTGGGATTTTTTGGTTATTCTACTTTGCAGCTTCGTTCAGTGAGCTGGTTTCTTGGCTGCCTGTGCTTGGCTGTCTTCCCCCTGATGCCAGTTGTGGGTAGAGAGCCTAACCTACATCTGGTGTGAGTACTTCCTTCCTTTGCCTTCATTTATCAGACTATCTACCACTGCAACTGAAAATCTGTTGTGTGTGTGGTACTCAGGATGTACAAATGAAGTACATTTTAATGGAGAACATTAAGCTATAAAAGACACCTTTATAGCCTCTGATGGGTAGATAAAAAGTAAAAAGTGTATATATATATTTTTTGGGGTTTATTTTGGGTAGAAGACATACGATATGGTAGCTAAAGATAATTCCTTACCTTTGCTAATAAAGTTGGTTAAGTAGAATAACTTTTGTAAAATTACAGAAAAAGCATGTGAAAACTGTTGACTCCCCTCTTCCATGGTATAGAAAATACATCATGGTTTGAAGTTGCAGTTGGAGGTGGTAACAGTTTGGAAGATGTGTTTCTTCATCTTTGGGGTTGAAGTTTGTCTTGTCAACTCTGGTCTCCTTTCACAGTTGAATTGAATGGTTTGTTCTCATTATTTATTGTCTGTTTTGATTTGAGAGATTTCATTGTATCTTTCTTAAATGCATACAAATTTATCAAAATGCTTTTCCTTTAGGGAAACATCTCACATTAAGGTTGAGTAAAAAGGTGTTTATTATCCATAGAAGACAGATGGGATGGGAGTGTGTGATTTTAGCACAATCTTGCCTCTCTGCTATACCACCTACGATTCAAAACCAATTTAGAAATGTGACCAGTGGAACATTTGAGGCAATATTTCTAACTCCTGATTCACAGTAAAATCCTTACTCTACCTGCATGTCCTTAAATAAAGCTGCGTATCCAAAAGATCTGTGTTAATCTGTAATAAAGCTTCATATTTGCTCCCCCTCAGCACCTGTGCAGGCCTGCTCACTCTCTTCACTTCAGCCTGTTACCTGTTGTCGTCATGGAGCAGGACGCCGCTGCACCCAAGCGACAGACGGCAATTTTTTACTCAGGTAATTGTTTGCTTTGTCTAGTTTTGTTTGTGTGTGTTTTTTTTCCTTTCACAACTATTTCTAAAATATGTATTACTTGTCGTCCCTAACAGATGATTCATGTGGCCGTGTGTTCGTATGTGCCGTCCCTCACACACTACAGCCTGCAACAGAAACAAGGCCTACCCCTCCTAAATCAGATCATCAGCTGGAGCACATTAGGTTGGTGGATGAAAGGGGAGCGGCAGACTTTTCCAAAAGCCACAGAAAATCTGCCGGAAGTTATATTTATGTTTAAATTGTTGACTTATTTGTAATACCGATTTGACAAGTGAGTGATGTTATGTATCACGTCTCTCTTTTTTTTTTTTTTCAGCATCTTCCATACTTGTTCCTCTTCTGAGCTCAACGCGCCTTTTTCACCGACTGCTCAGCATATTTTTGTCTCTCACATCCACTTACCTACTGCTCAGTACTGGGTAAGGCAAGATATTTTCAAATCTAGGTATCAGTTAGCATTACCATCTTCAGGAAATCTGCCAAATTCAAATAATCCTTCTGTTCTGTCCTACTTAGGTCAGAGGCCTTGTTTCCTCCCGTGCTGTCCTGGTTAATGTTTGTGTGGATCAACATTGAACAGGATGCCTTGCTTGCACATGGTGTCTCCAGCAGACAAGAGGTAGATATAATGAGAAAAAGAAGACGGATAACACACATGGTCTAAATGTTACTTGTGTTAAAATGGCAAGGACCACATTACTGTGAGGCGAAACCAGGGTCAAGATGCTTTGTGCAAAATGTGAAGTTGAAGGCACAAAATAATGTAAAGTCCATTTCTAAATTCACTTCTTCTGTAGCGCCTACGAAGGTCTTTGCTGCTCCCTCCACTCTCACACAATAAATCAGATTAAACCTTTCCTTTTTTAGTCAGTCACAACTAACAGATTAATCTTGATTCTTGTATGTTTTTATTATAGTTTTAAATTACTGCAAAAATGACAATGATGTTCTGCCTTTTGAGTTATTTTGAGGCAACACCTCAAACACTTTTTTTGAGAAATGCTTTTTTACCGAGATAAATATATTTAGGTGTGAAATGTTTATTTCAACACACAAACAAAAGCAAAAGAACCTTTGGAGATGGAGGGTGAAACTGGGATTTTTTTTTTTACTTTCAAACAAATCCTGCTACAAAGTGGGCCTAAATGCAGCTCAGCAAGGAAGAGTCCATTATTTTGAAAGCAATATAGAAAAAAAGAGAAATTAAATCTAGTGAGTAATTATTTAAATGTTTTATTGTTTATTTATTTTTATTTTTGTAGATGTGGTCTGATAAAACAGAAATTCGAAGTGTTTGGGCGTTGTGAATCAAGTGACTCTAACTGTACAGTCAGATTAGTTAGAAAGTGTCCCAAATACAATGTAGTCAGTTTTTTGGGAGAGGCGACCACACAGTGGTGAACTCAGTCACAGAAAATGAATATGTCGAGACGAAAATATCTGCCAGCTAACCTGATTTAGTTAGAGCAGTTCAGTCAGGAGAAACGGGCCAGAATTTCAGCAAATTATCATGAGAAGCATTTTTTTATGTTCCTATCCATGAAAAATGTTGCTTACGGCTTTTTTTCCCCTGTGTTTTCAGCTGTCTATAATTGATTTCTCGGCTAACATTGACATCACCAAAATCAGACAGCTGAAACTGGATGACATCAGAAGATCATATTTCTTTGTATCCTTGGTATACAAGTTGGCTTTAAGTTAAAGCAGTTTATCATTTGTAGAATTTTAGCTGCACTTTTTACACATGTTAAAACAATCAAACAATATATCAGATCTACATTACTCAAATTATTTCCTTGACTACATTTTCTTCAGGTATTTTTTATAATAACGGCTTTCTTTGGTACAGGAAACATAGCCTCCATCAACAGGTAGACCAACGTTTGTGTTTTTGGATACACATGTCTGTGTTTTATTTTTGATATAAATCCTACATGGGACAGTTGTCGATGTTGTTTTCCCAAATTAGCAAATGTCACATGCATGGTTAGTCTCATTAATATGTGATTTATTTAACAATGCACTGTTGCTCATTTAAAAAGAGGAAGCAGAGTAATGAACTGTGAAAATATATGCTTTAGTTTGATTAAAGTAGCTCGTCTCTGAGGGTTTTGAACAAAGAAACACCATAATGTGTGGTCTAAAAGCGTTTTGACAAGCAATATATTAACTGTCTGCTATTTTTTGCTAAATTTGTTCTTTTTAATTTTACAGACTTAATGCATCGCTTTCTTTTTGTCTGTAGTAACTTACACTTACTCTTTTTGCTGTGATCTAGTTTTGACCCAGCCTCCGTTTACTGTTTCCTCACCGTTTTTAACCCATTCATCATGGGAGGGCTCATGATGTGGAAGGTAGGCTATTGTAGGCATTTTTATTTTATGTCATTATATATGTAGAGCTTCAGAATAGTATTCATTCCTCTGGACATTTTTTACTTTTTTTCTGATGTTACAACCTCAAACTTCAGTGTATTGACAAACATAAAGCAGCATAACATTATAAAGTAGAGAGAAAAATGGTCAGTGTTTTTCCAAAATGTTTTACACATAGAAAATCTGCATTGGCAGTCAACCCCCCCCCCCCCACTCCTTTTTTGTCGCCATTTTCCCTTTAACAATTGCTCAATCTTAGTCTCACAGATTGTTTTATTTGACACCAATTTCAAATAAAAGATTTCAAGTCAGATTTTAATCTACACATTCTCCATTAGTTTTTAAGGGCCTCACTGCTGCTACTGCTCTTCAACTCGCAGTTTCAGTTTGCAGTTGTCTTCATATTATGTTAGATGTTCAATGCTTTGTGCATTGTTCTACAACATAACTTTGAACTTCTGTTTGTTGACTGATGTTCCCTATAAAATCTCTAAAGCCTTCTCAGAACAGAAGTAGTTTTATAAAGATTAAATTAACAGAAGTGGACTTAATGTACTTCTGAGCGCAGAATCAAGTTGAAATAGAATTTGGGGCAATGCAGTCTGGATACCGCAAAAGAAGAACACTTTCAAGATTTTAATTAGTTAAACAAAATTTTAAAAAAACACTTTAAATTACTTAAGTGTAACTATTTTTATTGCCATAGTTGCTAGTTTAATTCATTACTCTGTTAGATTTGTCAGTCTTTTAAAGTCGGTTTAAACAGGAGAACTTACGTTTTTGACATTCTCTCTTATCTTCTAAGGTGATTATTCCATTCATCATAGTAATGTGTACGTTTGAGACCATCCAAGTTGCAACACAGCTCTCTTCAAGAAGGTAATCAGCTTTTATAAGTTTAAAAAAAAACTCACTAGAAGTGTCCTGATTATTGTAAAGACATATTTTTGATGCCTAATCGTTCAACATGAACATGTTCCAGCACTACTATGAAATGTAAAACGCCAAAAATATTGTTTCTAACAAACAAAGATACCATTGCTTTTTGTTTGATTTATTTATTTGTTTTTTGTGTGTGTGTGTCCTCTTCCTTTCCAGTTTGTTCCTCATTGTCTTGGTTATATCTGATGTCATGGCTCTGGTAATTTGCTTTTATTAATATCAAACTAGTATATATTCCAATAACTGAAACTCCTTAAAGCCATATTTTCTCAGTACCTTTTTTCTAATTATAGTAGATTTATGTGATGGTAAATGTTTAACTTCCTTCTTAGCATTTCTTCTTCCTGGTGCAAGACTATGGAAGCTGGTTGGACATTGGCACAAGGTAAGTTCAAATATTTAACTAAATTATGTATATATTTGAACAAATGTTTCCCATCTCATTTATTTTTTGTTTTGCATATGTTTTTGTGACCTGTTACACAAATTTAGCCATTAACAACTTTCTATATATTTTTTTGTGTGTGTCCTGCAGCATTAGTCACTACGTGATAGTGATGTCGATGACGATCTTCCTGATGCTGCTCAGTGTGGTCACACACGTTCTCACCTCAAAAAGACTCGCCCTGTGGAACAACACCAAGATGCACTTTCCTTAAACATTGATTTACATTGTGAAATGTTGTAGGTTGTGTATGCCAAATATTTTGTTTTTATTTTGTGTAGTTCTGTAAACTGCAGCTGGTTTTATACATGCACTAGCCTTTACTAGCCTGTGTTTCTTTCAGGTTTATTTGTAAATTAATTCATAAATAATAGAATTTAGACTTGTTGAATATTTAACTGTAAAGTAAACATTTGCAATAAAACTTGGATTTGTCATCTTTTTAACTTTTAGAAAAAACTTGTGTAAAGGTACATGAAACTCATTAAAGTTACATAGGAAAGGATGGTTTTCCCTTATGTAACTACATATTTACCAGCACAGTACTAGAAAGGCTATTGAAGTGTAAACTTTAAAGGAGAATCTTTCTAAATAAATCTTAACAACAATACCTCCGCAGGATGAATGTTTAAACTCTACTTCTTTACAACAAAAGGCAAAATTAGCTCATATTAAATTTGATCAGAGCAGATTAATAGTTGAAATGAAGAAAGATCTGAAAACAATCAAAAACCAAAATTTACCACAGGTTAATTCACAGGGTCCATCATAAAGGGCTTGACCTTCAAAAGGTGCAAAAAAAGGGCTCTATTGCCATATTAAATGATGGTTTTACTGTGTGGCTAACTGTCATCATAGCATTAAAGAGCAGAGTGGCCATAAAATAAACGTTGAATGTTGAAAGCCACGGTGCTGAAGGAATTGTCCTAATTCTTATAATATTAGATTTTAATTAAATGTTAATTGCAAAGTGGAACAACACAACAGGTAAAGATTAACAAATCATTTTTTCTAAAAAAGCACTAAACGTCTGTATTTAAACCTGCTACCACTCCGTCCTCCGCCCCCAAACCTATCAGCTTAATAATATATCCAATCTTTCCACTATGAATTGGAATCAAGCAATATTATTTACTTGAATAAAATATTGTAAACTAAAGTAAGCTATATTAGTTTATCATAACATGAATGTACTTTATATTTGTAAAATGACTTCGAAACATACTAGTTGTAGAAGCAAAAACAGCACTTGTGATCTGGTTCTGTTTTTTTAAAGAACACTAGTTTATTGGTTCAAAGGGTCTTTGACACCAAAACCTCTGGGAACCATGGCTCAAAGTGAAACGTTTCAGGAAGCGCCTAGTGGTGTAAACTGTTGCCCAGGTGTGAAACTACGCAGACATAGAACGCACAGCTGCAGAAAGGGGGAAAAAAAAGCGTACATTGCACTAAAATTGCTACTCAACCTGTTCAGAACTGATCAGGAAAATATGTGTTACATTAGCACTTGGTTCACTTGAGATGGACACGCACTTTGCTTTTGCAAATGTCTACCACAGAGACACGAGCCACAAACAACTACACTCTCACACCCAGCTCTAAGGATAGTTTAGAGAGACCACTTACCCTAACAGTCATGCATTTGGATTGTGGCCGGATGCCGAGTACCCAGAGAGAAACCACACATGCACAGGGAAAACAAACTCTGCAGAAACACCCCAGGCCTGGATTTCAATTCAGGTCCTCCTACCTGCATGTGATTTTTATTTTGTGTTTTTTTGTATTTCTGTTTCATACTTTGTTATAGGTCTTCCATTTAAAGTGTAATAACCATAGTGTTTTGCCAAAGTGCACGATGACTCCTGCTAAGACTTATTTAAACACAAGACATTTAAACACCATTCTTACTATCCTATTTTGCAAATAGGATGGTGTACAAAGCATCAATATTTTAATTGCACAAACAGTCCAGGTTTAGCCAGAACTCCAGAAGTCTCAGGTTTCTTAATTTCAGTGTAGAAGCTTTATTATGATCTTTGGCCAAATGTCTCAAAAGTACCAATAACACTTTGGATCACTGCTTCTATTTAAGCCTGAGAAAGATGTGAATCTTCTTTTTCCCGGATTGGTGTTGCGTACTCCCAAATGCCATTTACTTCCACAATTTAAATAGTCTTTGACTTATGTATGTTTAGTTCCTAAATATAATTTCTTGTTCGACCAAAGCTTTTCCACATTTGTCTTTAACTTCACAGCTTTTAAGATGATAAAATTAATTAGGCTCAGACAAGGCAATAACTTGGACTCAAGCATTGTTTCTGGGTTGAAATAGGCAATGAATGCTCCGGTGGATATGTCACATGATAATAATGCAATAATTGCAGAGTGCAAAGTTGGCATTGACTCATGACAGCGCTCTGACTTTAATCATTACCCTTCTTGTTGATGACTGGACTGACACCAAGTTTCAAATGCAGCAAATATGAGAACTCAATGAGGTTTTAAATTACATCTGAGCAAAAAGATGATCACCCCTGTGGTTATCTTACTGAGAAGGCCTATCATAAAAGATCTGCTACTGAGTTTTCTTTCAGCTTATAGGCCAAAGGTCTTCAGCACTCCCACTTGAGCTCAGATCTGAGGTGTAAATCTTTTAAAAGGCCACAACAATCACATCAACCCAGGGAGGGTTGATGTGGAGCCAAACACACCTGGTTACTGAACAGTGGTACACTTATGCATTTGAAAGATGCTTTTATCCAATGCGACTTATATTTCCCATGATTTAAAGAATTGCGAGGAACATGATCCCTACCCACTCTTTAATCCTTGTGGGACGTGTTGGATCGGGGCTGAATTTTTTCTCATCAACAATGGAGGCAGTGCGGCTATCTATACTATGTCCCCAACTAGCTTAGCTTGTAGCATTGGTACCACATGATGAGAAAGTTGAAGAGTAACCTTTGCCAATGATGTATATCATATCAGTCATTAAGGTAGGTGAAAACCTGGCTGAACCCTTGTCCTGTCCAAAGAAGATACCAGCCTTAGCTCGAAGGACTAATGTTCGACGGCAGTGTGTTTTAAGATTAAAATGTAATGGTTCTTATATAGATATCCAGTCAGGGTACCAGTAATACAGGATCTTTATTACAGGATCCTACTACAGGAGCTGCTGATAATGCTGTCCATTGACAACTTTTTTTTCGGACTATTTGCACTGTTGCAGTTTGGAACTGAAGGGGTTATTTGGTGGCAGTATTTGTCACTTACCTCACCACAAACAGTGCTACAAACTAACGTCCTTTCCAACAATCTTCTTTATACTTTCACAAAACTGGAACTTTTTCAGTTACATATCACATTGTAATTAATCAACTCCCTGCTATCTGAAAGTTTTTTTGAACCACTCACAATATAAATGTCAAAAATAACAACAAATTAAACCGCTTTTTTTTTTTTTTTTCAGATGTTCCCAAATTCTACTGTATTCTACTTTGATTATCAGGAACATCGTCTGGTCTGTTCCAGACTGCCCCCCCCCCCCCAACACTTGCTGCCAGCAGCAAAAAGCCTTTGATAAACATTAGCAAGACTGTTGCTATTTTGCCACAAGCTTTCCTTTTTTTTCCCACCTGTTTCTGCTCCATAGTAAACTGAGCTTTGTTATATTGTGCGCTGGCTTGGTGTTCTTCTACAGCACAGGCACTCTGATAGTCTAGTGTAGTCTTTTCCCCTCCTAAATCCATATGACATTTCACTAGAAGTAAAAATTCTTGTAGGTTCGCATTTGGCTTCAACATCTATCACAAATTACTAATAAAAGCAGAGAAAAGAAGCTAATAATGCTCTACCAGTACACTGTGCAGCACTTTATCTTCTGCTGAGATATTCAACTTTAAAAGCTTGGGCGTTTTTTCAGTGATAAGATGGAAATTCTAAATCGCTTCATGTCTTAATATATCTTGTCTTTGATATTTTAGTTCTGCTGCAATCACTGGCTTGTGGTCAGCATGCATGCTATCGAAGTCTCTTTTCCATTACTTTACTGTTGTACGTTGCTGACCGGCTCAGTGTAAAATTCCAACAAAAACAACTTCCTTGTGTGACGGAGAAAGTAGTACGTTGACGCTTTTCAGCAGGTGCTTTCATTACACAGTGTGCCGGAAATAGGAAATAATTATGTTAAATGGATAAACAAAAATGGAATAACGATAGTATGTGGATTAAAAGGCCTTTTGAGACGTTTTTCTATGTTTTTTTCCCCTGTAATCTCTTTCAACAGTTTGGGAGTATTATTTGGGGCATCATCATAAATACCAAATTGTCATTCTATATACAGTTTCTGTCACCATTCTAAAAATGAATTTTAAAAACATCATACACTGCTGCCTTCTGCTATGCATTATCAACTAGTTGTCAAACGGCTTGCAAGTGTTGTTTTTTTGTCATCTTCAGGAGCTAAATTGGCCTCATTTCAAGAGAAGAGAATAGAAAAGTTATTAGTTATCCTGTGCACATATGTAGTACTTCATTGTTGAGAACAACAGTGCACACGCTAAGTTCTTCATATATTTTCTACAGTGCAGCTGCTCATAGAACAATAATTGACTGACAGCTGACTATGAATTCCTGATAATCAGGTGGTGTCCAGATTTGATCATTTTGATCTAAATTACTAACCTTGGTAATAATTGCCTTTGGTACTAATTAACAGGCATTCATAGCTAAACCAACCCATTGTTGCACAAGAGTAGGTTTGGAGGACTGGCATAATCTTTATATTGTTCTGCAACAAACCTTTAAGTCTTTTTAATCTGGTTCATACTGACCTTAATTTAAAAACAAGTGGATCCTGCTAATCTGGTGATAGGATTGTATTTAGTTTTATGTAGGGGTACAATTCCGTTGAAAACTTGAAAGAGTGAATTCAACAGAATTGTAAGCATTGATTAACCCAAAATTAAAGAAAAACCCACAAGAAAAACCCCCACAAACAGACCTTGAAAGAGATTGCTTCATCTTAAAATTAGGTCCAACCGTTTCTCAACAGTTAGTCTGATTGTATCTTGAAAAAACATTGAAATTAGGTTTGTAGACATTTAGACTTTATCTCTCCACATGCTGTCATTGCACTTAAACAACGGCCTTGGAGCAATATTTTTTTGTTCTTCACGGACCTACAAGTTAATACGCTTGTTTTTAAACAAGAACATTTTAAGGAAAGAAACAAACGTTGAAGAATTTTAACATTGGTACGTTTCCCCACAACTTGCCACACTGACCAGAGACAATGATACAATGATGCTCAAACGACTAGCAATGATATTGCACACGTAACCTAACCCCTGATGAAGGGCTTGTGTTTAAGAGACATACAGTATGAATGTCTGTCTTTCTGACAGAAGCGATGCTGGTTTTTGCATAGTCAAAAAATGTACAAGATCACATGTATTTTTTCTACAGAATAATTGAAATCAAACAATTCTAAGAATAAATGAGTGAAAAAAACAAAAACATCTTTGCATATTGAGGTTAAAGTTACACAGTAAAAATGTGGTTTGCAGTCTTGACTCGTGAACCCCAGCTTCCTTTCACGGTTCAAAAAGTCCTGTACATAACCCTAAACAAAACTTATTTTTCAGCATATGGATGGATGGAAATCCAGATTCAGAAGTATTATCTACTATACAGTATCACAAAACACATATATATCCACTGATTTGAAATAAACATTTGTAAAATTTGTAATGGAGTATATTTTCTTAGGGTAAAACCCGTGGGATTCAGTTAGCGGCAACTGTTTCTATGCAAGGCTTGCTACTGTCTGTAATATTTATAGACTTACACATATGTCACCATTGCTCCTTGCACCATCACATCATGACTAACTTCTCTTTACGCGTTACTTAGCCCATACTATGGCAATACATTGCAATAGTTTTTTCCCCCCAGGGTTGAGGAACATGAAACTGTATGTAAAAAAAACATCATTTATGCAAGTATATTTCAATTTAGGATATTAAATAAAATGTACTATTTAAAAAAAAGGCACTTTTCGTTTAAATGTCTGAACTTAAGTGGGTAGCTATACAAATATAAAGGATATTTATGAAAGTAATTTGCTTTGTGTGCTCAGTCATTCGTTACTTAAATGTTGTGTTAATGGGTTTTCAAACAAATGAAGAAACAGAGGGGGTGGCCTAAAGAAGGAAGCTACCATTTCTGTGGTTATGCTAATGTGAAGTCACCTCCTGTTCAGCTGACCATAGGCAAGCATTATGCAAAATTATTCCTGGCAGAGACACATTATTTCATAAACATCGAACAAGGCTTATTTTTATACTAGGCAAAAGTAAAAGTGTTTTAATGCTTACCCACTTTGGAAAACCTCTGTTGGGATGTAAGATAGATCCAGCTTTTATGGCAATCATTGGTCCTCCACGAGCAGTCGGCAGCCCGGTCTTGTTTGTCCCCAAGGTAAGTTTACTCTCAAATGTTAGTTTTCATCTATTTTAGTGCTTGTGAAGCGCTTGTGGCTGTTTCAATACTATAACAACAAACAAATTTTGTAATTTATTTTTTATTTTTTGATCAAATACATTTTTTGCTGTTTTAATTAGTGTTTATATGGTATTTGGTCCGATTTGCAACTAATTTAATTGTTCTTGTAACACTGATCTCATCTCGGTAAAACACCATCATTATGTTACATCTTAGACTGTAGGTTTAAAATGTATTTTTTTTTTAACCACAGAACTGAGTAAACCTTTAAATACGTAAGTTGAATATTCAAGCTCCTGTAAATGTTTGGTTCTTAAACAACTAAACGAGCAGGTCCATAAAAGAACCATCAAAAGTAAAACCTTTGCTTCTAAAATCTTGAGATACATTTGCATTGTGGTTATTATGGTGAGAAGAACATAGGTGTATCGACTTGTGTAAAAATACACAAAAACTAAACTACACTAATTCTCACCTAACCTAAATAGACCACAGAGAGACGAACAGGATAAACAGAATTCATCGTCCCAACAATAAGCATGTACAGCTAAAATAATGACATTTTTGTAAAGAGCAAGTGAAACCTTGATGTAGCAAGCTACTGGAAAGGAATGAAAAAGATGGGTTGCATTTGTAACAAATTACAATTAGAATAACTTCAATGAATTTCAAGTAGGAGGAAATAGTAGATTTACTTCCTATATTATCATACAGCAGAAGGTCCTTAAAATGTAACATTAAAACATATTGTCTTCTTTTCTTCCCTCTCAATATATCTTTATGACTTATCAACTGTCGACTTGACTTTCGCCAACAACCTTTCTCTCTCTAAAAATTAGGGCAATTCCAACTTTTTTCCCATCCTTTTCTCTTCAGGATGAATTCCACTGAGACCCCCCAGCCACCATCAACCTCCATGACGATTGGGACAACGGCATCTCCAATTCCAGATTATGGTGTTATCCTCCTGGTCATTTATTCTGTGGTTCTTCTCTGCGGTACCATCAGTCTCAGCCTGATGATGCACATCTTGAAATCCAGTGCTGCTTCTGCCACCTCCATTACTGTGTTCAACTTAATTTTTGCCCACTTCATCTTCCTTCTGACAGTCCCCTTCAGAATACACTATTTTGCGACCAAAGAGTGGAAGTTGGGCACTGAATGGTGTAAAATGGTGAGCGCCATGATCCACATCCACATGTACATGTCTCTTTTGCTCTATGTTATCATCCTCATCACCCGACTGTGGCCACACTACTGTAGGAGTCGGCAAGTAGAATCTTTAGGCCGAATGCAAGCAGTCATTGTTAGTGCAGTGATGTGGGTTATTGTGCTCATCCTAATCCTTTGTATCACTTTTCCTTTTTATGGCAATGAACATGATCCCAATTCCACACATTGCTTTCGTTTTGCAACAAGCATGAACTCTGCCAAAGCGCTGAACTACATACTGAGCACACTGGTGATAGCGGTTGTTGTTGTTTTCACAACTCTACAGGCCAAAGTTCTGTGGTCTTTATACAAAAAGGATCGCCAAGGATGCACATTTCAGCAAGATTTTGGGGCTCAACTGAATAGCCTCGGCTTCACACTGATCATGCTGGTCTGCTTTGTACCCTACCACGTTTTCCGTTTGTACTACATTGACAACGCTGAACTTGAAAACATCAACGAGGTCTTGCTGAGCCTGACCACTTTCAACTGTTTGGACATGCTCACCTTCTTGGGGAGGAGAACATTCCATGTATGCTTCAGAAGAAGGGTTGTTTGAGCTGACTCTCTTCAATATGTATACTGAAAAACAGCTGTTTTAAAAAAGTCATCATGTTTTACTTTTTTTTTTTCACTTGTGAATGTACTTAACACTGAATTACAATCCTTTGTCCTACTTCATTATCGTGCTAAAGTTTTTACCATCTGGTAGGGTAAACAAGTGTTTAGCCTAAAATATTATGCAATTAAGATACATTTTTTAACTTGAATATATAAAAGCAGAAATGTCTAAAACTATTTTGTGTCCAGAATTAAATGCTTCCTGAAAACTGAGTCGAACCTACTTCCAAAATCAGGAAACTCCTGCCATCTACTGGTGTTTGACTGAAATACGAATTTTTCAGGCTACAGTAGGATCCAAAACCACTGAAGCTATTGAATACATACACAACAGGCCCTAAAAAGAGACATAATCTCCTTACAAAATTCGAGGTTTTATTATAAAAATGTTTTTCCTTTCCAATAGTTTGTTAAACACCATCTAAAATCTTTGGTATTATGTTTGTGTACACTTTCTTTGTCAGAGGGCCTGTCTCACATACACCTAAACACCAGTGATGTTTCTCTTCTCTAGTTTTTATGGACCTGGGTTACTGTTTAACATCCCCACCCTGGTTTGAGTTTGTTTAGTAAATCGATCTTATGACAGGGCTATGATGGCGCCATCCAATGTGTCGCTTCATGAATTATTGGCAGCTCAGCTCTTCAGCCTTCCCTTTTAATGTTTTCCAACACTATACGGTTTTAAACTCAGTGCTTCACAAGCCTGATGGCTCACTGAGGGCAGCTCCCTGTTTGACTACAGCGATACACCTGAATAAATGCACATACCAGGCGGAAGAAGCAACACAGGTAGGTCAGACATTTTTCCTTTTACATTTTTTAAAATTAATATAATTTTAAATATTTAAACTTTGTTAACATGTTAACTGTTATACATTGAACCTTACCAGCATCTCTTGATTAGACTTGTTGGAGTAAATTCCTAAATTCGTAGTTAATAGGTCTTATAGTTTGAAGACAATGGTTCAAGACCTCATTTGAAACGAGTGGAGGTGCTGCTTTAAAGTATCTCATGTAACGCAAACATGCAAAAGGAGATAAGAAAGACTCACCTCGTCACAAAAGCTGTGCTGTAAAGATCATGTGATAAGTCCTTTCACGAGAACAAGCCGAGGATATAAACAGGAACAAGATATTGCCCTCTTCACAGTGTATAATTCATTTTTGCATTTATTTGGGATTTCGAGACGACCAAAATCAATGTGGTGTGATGATCAGGAAACGTACAGAATGGTGTTATTTCCTTGGTTTACCTCAAAAACATTATCATGCTACCTTCAGTAATAAGTCTATGGTGTGTTGCTCTAATTAAGTTACAAAGACAACTGGGTTGCTGTTGTTCGACTCCTGAAGTTATGGTTATACTGGACCTTCTTAACAGACTTGATGCTTTTTTAACTATGGAAATTAATTGCTATGCATCGTTCTAACCTTATACTATATATTTTTTATAAACTCACAAACACGTATATATACTTATACTTATAAATAATTTCTGTGGTTTGATTTTGATAAATGTTTAAAATACACAGAAATAATAAAGAAAAGGTGTAGTTAATCATTTGATGTCTTAGAGGCAATTACTTTTTTTTAAACTGTTGGTTGAGTTTCAGGAAGTTCTTTTTTTTCTGCAGTGACTGGCTGATCATTAAGTGTGTCTTAAGCCACCACTTTAAATACAGACACTGGTATTATGGCAATATTCCACAGATCTCCCGTCCTAACTAGGGTTTTTATTGCAGTAGACCGCTTTGGGTTGATAAGAGGAAGAAATATTTCTCATACACTCTGTCTGCTGCAACAAACAAGGCATTATGCTGCAACAAACAAGGCATTATGCTGCAACAAACAAGGCATTATGCTGCAACAAACAAGGCATTATGTAAACATCTAGCTAAAGCTAGATGTTTACATAATGCTTCCCAAACACATATATTTTGCACTCTGACATTTAATTAGACTAGACCTATTCTGTGTTAGTCCAGTTAATACAAGAGAAATTATTTTTATTTCATAAATACCAAATTAATCAAATACACTTCATTTTTATTTTATTTTTCATATTTCTTTGTATTGACTTGTTTTTCCTTAATCCAATTTAACCTGTATGAACTGCATGAAACATTTTGGGTGTCTTTTAGCAAATTTCTGAGAATTCTTTTGCTAACCCTTTGTCTATAGCTAAGGTAATTGATAACATGTCTTTTCAGATCCATCCATCATTTTGCATGGGAATTAATTCAAGGTTTTGTGAAGACCAATAGAAAATACAAAACTTGAGTTTTTGTTGTCCCTAAGCTACTTGGTCGCCATTGTGTTATGGTCAGTGCCTTTTTCCATTTGAAACATTTCTACACAAGGTTTACCTTCCTGCTTTTCTTAGATTTAACTTTAATATAACAATATAATGTTATTTCATGATAAGGCCATCTTTTCTGTTAAAACCACTAGTCCCTTATGCAGAAAATCAACTGCACAGTATGATGCTATTACCCTGAAATTCGTAGTTGGCATGGTGCTTTCATGCTTGTAAGTTTCTTTATTTTTCTCAAAAAATTATGGTTTTGATTAGTGTCAAACTTTTCAATTTTTGTTTCATACGACACCAGGATATATCTGTGAGCTTATTGAACCACTTTGCACAGACACACAATTTTCACCAGGTCATGTTTATTTTTCGGACAGAGTTAACCTCCACTTCCATATTTGGCCTGTTGATTTGATAGTCCTACGGCTTACATATACTTATTGCTTGAAGAGATACTTGTGTCACCTTTAGACGTCTAAATTTATAATCAAATACAGGTCAGCTTTACTTGGGTCAACATCTATGTCATGTTCTCTGAATCGCTTGGATTTACCCAGGTCTTACACGGAGTAGTGTATTTACATTGTTCCAAATGTATTTACAGGTACAGTATATGTTTATTAAACCCAAATGGTGTCATGATATTACTGTTCAGACTCTCCATGTGATCTTAGTTCATGTAGGCTTTGAAATTCTGAAATTTAGAAAAATAAATAAATATTGTGTCTCAATATACTGGCATCTTATTTAAAATAGCACAAAAATAAGTAATATTCCCAGCTCACTTTAAACAGGAGAGGTTTAAAGTTATTTACCATCGAATTGTAAGGGGGAAAAAAAAAGTCTTTTTATACCGTGCAGTGTCTTCATAAAAAAATTTGCTCATATTTTGGCTTTTCCTGAAAGAGATGTAAAACACTATCATAACTACTCAGTTTCAAGACACTGTTCATAAACTTGATGAGTCAGAGAGCCTGGGTTTACTACCTAGTTAAATTATAATCCAATACATTTTTCACTCCCCACCTCAAGCCTCCTTTCCAATCATTCTGTTTTATTTTACCATCCAAATCGTAGTGCATATTATACATCTTGTTTTTGTATTACAACCACAACCTTCAAAATGTTGTATTTTGATATGTTACGATATAAAGAAGCAGATCATTATGATGTGGACGATAAAAGATTCACTAATCTTATTCCCTGCAGTTATCCGTGCAGATCTTTTGGGGTATGTCCCTACAAGCTTTGTACAAATTTGTCTGCTATATGGTATTTGCGATGTAGCTCAAGCTTTATTTGATTGGATGGATTTAAAATGTGAACATCAATATTTAAGTCTTGCCACTGATTCCCAATTGGGTTCAGCCTAGAATAACACAGGGATGTAGCTAAAGCTACATACACCAGCTTTTTTTAAAGATTACTCTGCTTCATTCACTTCTCACTAGTTTCCATGTCCTACTCAGGAAAATCAACCTCTCATACGCTCTCGTGTAATTAGAGCACCTCCTTAAATGGTATTTAGTGAACTGCAGCAATTAGTCTAACTTTCTATGACTTCTTAATTACTATTAAACAATTTTTCTATTTTTATCCTTTTAAGTCAGATTTGTGGAGTACAAAAATTATCGCAATAAGTTCCCTCACTTGTAGTTTTCTGGTAGATCTTTAAAGCTTAGGAGGTCATTTTAAAGGTTAAATCTGCTTAAACATTTTCTCATCAGCCCTGAACTTTCTCATGTTTTCCTTGGTCTGCATTAATCTTTTTTTTTCTCAAGCGGTCTCTAGGACACCTCTAAGGCCATCACAGATCAGTTGTATTGTGTAAAGAGTAAATATTTCATTGGGGTGGGGGGGGGAGTATAATAATAAGAAAAGCCAGGTCAATTTCTTTCCATTAACACAAATACGTGCTGTTTTGACTGTCAACATAAGAGCTTGAAGCTGTACAAAGTAATAAAGACCAAGCGTTATATTACCCTGTTCTTTGCGGAAACTCTCCTTTCCTTTTTTTTTTTTTTCGATGACCAACTAATTATACATGCAGAGCATCAAGTCATTCAGATTATCATCTTATCTTTTACGACCGTCTCTTTCACAATGCCCTAACCTGATTGCTTGGAAAATGTACAGTAAAATTTAGTGCAATGAAACCTTGATAGAAAATCTGTGCGAGGAAATATTTTACGGGTTTATGCAATAGGGGTCATTCTATGTGTTTTAAGCGTCTGCCTTAAAATACCAACGTGTAACATTGAAGGAGAATCATGCTTCTCTGAGTTTAAAGGAAGTTTATGAATGACAAATGTTTTGCAAATACTTACAGTCCCTCCATATTTTTTAAACGTTAGTAGGTGCATTTGGTGTGTTGCGAGTCAATAATATAAATCTTTACACCCAATCCTGTTTTAAATTAAGTGGAGGTGGTGTTTTCTTGGCAAATTTCTGTTATTTCTAGGAATTATTACAAATATTTGTCCATCTTAAGCAGGTGTGTGTGGATGTGTTTTTGTCTTAAAGCTAATGGAATGGTATCTGTGTTCTTAACTTCTTTATAGTCTGT
>JAVLVB010000757.1:1655794-1692652 GCA_032876305.1 Orestias chungarensis | reverse complement strand
ACACACACACACACACACACACACACACACACACACACACACACACACACACACACACACACACACACACACACACACACACACACACACACACACACACACACACACACACACACACACAAGAACACTCTTGTAACTCTATATATATATGGTTCATAAAGACAAAAAGACTAGACATAGGATACTGCAAAAAGCAGTTTCCTGAGCACTGTTTTCTCCTTTACAACTTTATTTCTGTGATAAGTGTGTAAGAGGAGAACAGATAAGGTGTAATAAGGTGAAATACAAGGGCTTTAGCTCCACCTTTTTATGTGTTCTTGTTCCAATCAGATCACATCTTAGACCTGTTGGGATAGGGATCTCCCCGACTGAATATGTAAGTTAGTTTAGGCAGTGGAGAGAAAACTGAAACTAAGACAAAACTGTGAGAAGGCGGAGATAGAACATCAGTCGAGGAAAAAGGGTAAACCATTATAAAGCAGGAATGAAGTATCCTCCAGCTCCCCAGAGTAAATCTCTGCTAGATATGGAGGTGGCCAACTACTGCGAAGGCCTGGATCCATCATATAGCACACTAGGCTTTGAGAATGCAGAGGTTCTCTATGCAGGAGGAGGTAAGTCAGTTTTCATATAGATGACTAAACACAGATAAATTCTGAGAACCTTATGAATGTCTAACTGACTTTTAAAACTACTGAATCAGAAAAATTGTGATAGCACGTGACTATGACAAAGCTGTACAACATTTCATATTCATGGATACAAGGTACAGCTATGGCAGTTCAGTCCAACAGTATTGTTTTTTTTTTTAAATAATGTATGGCCCTACATGTTTTGTTTGTCTTTATTGCCGAGATTAGGTAAAGTGAAATTATTTGGCGACTTGGGTAATAAACAAAGTTTGTTAAAAGGCAAGAAAGACTCTTTGGTGATGTCACCCCAGTTTTTGATTTGATGGTTTGTCAAACATTAACTTCCATTGTTGGTACAACATGGAATACAACTGTGGGGGAAATGAATCGGACTCTTAACTTGTCTTGGTGGGCCTCAATTAATTGTGTCCAAGTTAAAAGTTTAAAATTCAAGCATGCTACAATACTAAGAAGTAGTTCACACTATGATTTAAACATACAAATACACGTGGTTGGATGTTTTTGGTTTATTTCAATCTTTAGTACAGCTATTTGTATAAAAAAAAAAAAGAAGTAATTATATGCATGTGTGTTGTGCGTTGCAGACAGCATGCCAACAGAACCAAGTCAACCTGGTCCGGATGGTCTGAGCACTAACTGTGCAATCTGTGGAGACAAAGCTACAGGAAAACACTATGGGGCTTCTAGCTGTGATGGCTGTAAAGGCTTCTTTAGACGCTCCATACGAAAAAACCACGTGTACTCCTGCAGGTAAAGACAACCAAGGTGTACCACTGTTAGCAAATGTACGTATAAGGAAAGTATACAATAAGAAAAACTTAGGGATTGTTACTATTTCTTGGTCAAGACATCTTACCTTAGAACCTCTCAGTGCAACATGGGATGTTAGAGTGAATTAAATCCTTCTTTGTAGAGGTGGCCCATAACATTTATTATGTACAGGTTCAGCAGACAGTGTGTGGTTGACAAGGATAAGAGGAACCAGTGTCGTTTCTGCAGACTCAACAAATGCTTTAGAGCTGGCATGAAAAAAGAAGGTAAGGTGACAAAGCTACTCATATGTTACAGCTCCTAACACATATTTACATATACAGCATGAAATACAAATTAGTATAGAAAATGTCCACATTTGGTTATAGCTACGACCACTTTATGAAAAAGAGTTGTCGTGGAATCTGAAAGGTTTGTGAAGATAATCAAAATTGGTTTGGCCTTAAAACAAGGGACAAGTTCGTATGTGTGTTTGTGCGATGTGGGACTTTATGAGGGTATAACCTTGGCGCAGAAATTTTATGACACCTAATCCTTTGATTCTGAAACATGTTGTTCTGTACTGCAACTGGTTAACGTTTGACTCCCTGTTGCTGATCCCAGCATCTATACCGACTCTCCTAAATATTAACCGCAGTCAGTGTTATCATTTCCCTTCATGACCCCTTCTTAGCTTTTTACATTAAAGAATCAGATTCAGCCTAAATTTTAAAACAAGCACATTAACATTTGTATATTTAGGAAAACTAGCTTTCCTGCCAGTCTTTTTTTTTTGTTTTGCATCTTTTGCATCAACATGAATTCAATAACCCTGTTTTTTAATTTCTTAGCTGTACAGAATGAGAGAGATCGCATCAGCTCCAGAAGAATCATTCCAGATTCCCAAGATCTTCCAACCATTACAATTTTAGCACAGGCAGAATCATTATCCCAACAAGTAAGAATGCCCTGCTTGTTTTATTCCACAGAGGAAACTGTGGATGTGAGAAACAATTATCCAGTCTTGCCAGAGAGCCTACATTTGATGGACTTTAATTGGAGGGTTTAACAGATAGTAATCCTTTGATTTGTTATTTTTTGCAGTTGCTTTGGTTGTTTAATTCCAACCTCAATTCCAATCTTATCTCCTTTGTAGTTCCAAAAGGTTTTTTTTTGTGATTATTGACTGTCATTTGGCTCTATCCTTTTTCCCATTAACGATGACCATTTCTCTTATACCTGCTGAGCAAAAGATCCTTAGCTACTTTGTTTTACATGGGGTATGTTGTGTTTGGGTTGGGTTTCAGTTTCAGTTTCCAAGTCTTAAGGGACCCTGTAAATTGTCATGGTAGACTTGTTCAGACATTAAGACATTCCACATTATTTGACATCTGACCAAAAATTTTGTTCATGGTCCTATGTAATCAGAGCACATTCTTCTGCCATCTCTAAAATGAAGATCAGATTTTTTTTTTAATTTTGGCCAACCTATGCTATCTTCCTTGGTGTTAAAATGACTTTTTTAGTAGCTTTACTGATCAATTGATCATCTTAAGTAAACACACTACAGAATTGCTATTTGTGTTGTGTTTCACAACTACGCTTAGTTTAGTGTGAGAAGTGTAAACGTCGTTTTATTATCAAAACATCAGATATGTCAAGACACTACTATCCTTGTTTGTCTTTTACTACAGATTATCTCTCCTGTAAGACCAGCAGACATATCGGAGGTGAAATCAGCCACTGTAGGGGATGTATGTGATTCTATGAGGCAGCAGTTGCTGGTGTTGGTGGAATGGGCCAAATATATACCTGCCTTTGGGGAGTTGCCACTCGATGATCAGGTAACAAGTCATTTATTTAAACTTAATCTGTAACAAAAAGTCTTAGTAATGTTCAGGTACAAATGTATTCTAAAAAAAAATGGAATCAAAATAAAGTAAACATTTTCCAAATTTGCTAACTTTTCTAATGATATTACTTTGTTTCTCCTTGTGTGTCAAAATAATTTAATGATTGATTTAATTAGCAAAATTTAACAGAGCAGCAGCCTTTTTTATAATTGCTATATTGTATGTTACCTAAAACCCTATTATTTGCGTATAACACAGGGCACAACAGAAAAAACATGATTAAAAGAGAGTAATCACTGCTATGTTTATTATTAGCACGTAATCCTTCCATGTGCATTTGTCTGTTTCCAGGTCAGCTTGCTCAGGGCTCATGCTGGTGAACACCTCTTGCTTGGGGTTGCCAAAAGGTCAATGCCACTCAAGGACTTACTCCTTTTAGGTAGAAAATGCCCACGAGATTTATTGTTTTTTACAGTTTGGTGTAACCATGTGTGTCAACAACGATGTGTGAGAGGCTTGATAATGATTAACTGAAGCTTTTTTTTTTTTTTTACTATAATTTCAAGGTTGTACTGTGTGAAAAAAAAAGTTATTAGAAAAAAGCATGCTGTAAATACCGTTGTTATCTGCAAACACTTAAACATGTTTTATGCTTTACCATTCTTTTGGGCCTCACAGATTACAAATGAACTTTGGTGTAACCCTTTTAAATAGGACCTCTCGAGCTATAACAAACCCTTCACGTACACACCAGTGCCCAACCCATACCTGTTTAAACAACTTTCCATCCCAGTCATCTCCTCTCCATACCTATACCCAATGTCTTGCAGGTAATGGATGTGTGATACACAGGAACAGCCCTGAACACGAGATTTGCAGAGTTGCCAACAGAATATTAGATGAGCTGGTCCATCCCTTTCAAGATATTCAGATAGATGACAATGAGTTTTCAGCTCTCAAGGCAATAGTCTTCTTCGACCCAGGTAACAACTAAATGCTACATATATCAACTTATGAGTCACCAAATAGTAATTTTGTGATACCTATATTTTAGATACTTAGGTGTTTGTTGAAAATGTCATTACATCCAGCCTTCGGTTTAGCTGTCCAAACAGTTTGCGGGTTTAGTATTGAAGCTGTAACAGGCTTGTAAGTGTAGAGGCTTGTAACTTCAAACCTCTTGATATTTTTGTGATATATTGTGATGTGGAAGGAAAGTAAAACATGACGTTCAACATTTTGTTTTCAGACATGTTGTCTGAAGTTGTTTTTGACCCCAAACCCCTTAGTCAGTTTATCGTGAATGCACCTGTTGCTGCAAATTTTTGCTGTAGGTCTCACTTGTATTTTTCTACCACCTTTGATCATTTATTTGTTCATTGCCTCTTTTTCAAACTAACTTAAGCTCAGTTCAGATTGGATAAGTTGTCTGTGAATGTCAAATATCAAGTTTGATCTTGTATTTTTGATTGGACTTATTGTAAAGATTTGACTAGACTATTTTAGCACATCAGTTTGCGTTGAGCTTAAATATTTTGTTTTAGCTCTGTTTGCGTATTTTAAATGGTTCTGCAGAAGGGAGACCTTCACTGTATTCTTTGAGCACCTTCCCATATTTAACTCCATCCGTCTACCATTAACTCTGACCATCTAGAAGGTCCTTGCTGCGGAAAACTATAACCAAAGTATTTAACTATCACCATGTTTAACCGATTTGGATGTTTCCCTAAACCAGTGGTGCTTTACATCGATGCCAACATGATCAAACTTAATCTCCTGTGATATGAGTCTCATCTTACATATATGGTAGCTTTGTAAACATAGGCAAAAATATTTAAACTGTACTCAAGATTTCTGCAAACCCCAAAAACATATTTGAATCATTTATCAATATTCTGTCACTTCATAATTGTTATGTTGGTCTATCACATTAAACCCAAATTAAATACATCAAATATTGTGCCTATGATATAACCAAATGTGAAAAAACGTAAAGAGTTGTTTTAAGCTGTGCTATTTTTGATGACCTCTGAAATTTAGGATTTTAAGAGGACATTTGATTTTTCTGCTACTTGAGCCTCTGGATGTCACTGTATTACTTAGTAAAGTAGGATATGCAGCAAAAATTATATCTGTGGCAACTATAAACTAAATAGTACGTTGTGACAGAAAGACAAAGTCATATATTGAGTATAAGCTTAATAAGATTGCATAAAACTGCATAGAACCGAAAACAAATGGTTAAAGAATAATAAAGTTTTTTTTTTGGGCCTATGTTATTAGAAAAACAACCTGGTTTTACTCAAGCGGCAACCCATTATTTTTTCTCTCTTATGTTTTTGTCCTTATAGTTAGATTCTAATCTTTCCATTCTCAACATAGGAGCACTATCACTGCCCTGATCATGTGATACCCATTTCTCTCTAGTGTAAATCCCCTCATTCTGCCTCCATGGAGCAGTTTAACCACAATCATTCCATCGGTTCCACTCCTTTCCTCAATTATATCCCAGGTCTTTCTGTTTTGTTTTTTTCTGTCCTTCATTCGTGTCCTTCCTGTCCTTACCTGTTTCTTCCATGCTTTTCTTTCCAATCAGATGCAAAGTCCTTGCGGGACTCTATGAAAATTAAAACTACACGTCTTCAGGTAGGTCAACTATTTAATCTTCAGAATTATTCAAAGACCACCGCTTTTTTCACTAAATGTTTTAGCAATTTTAATCTTAGCTTTTATGATGTATTTTTTTTTTATTTGAAGGACAACCAACTTTTCTGTTCTTACGTATTTCTATTTACATAGTTAAATAGTTGAAACCCAAGCACAAACATGCAGGTCTCCCATGGTCAAGGATGCTAATTGTGTTTGTGTGTGCATTTACAGGTTCAGATGAGCCTGGAAGACTACATAAATGACCGTCAGTATGACTCTAGGGGTCGTTTTGGAGAGCTATTACTCCTGCTTCCTACCCTGCAGAGCATCACCTGGCAAATGATTGAACAGCTCCAGTTCATTAAGCTATGTGGCCTAGCCAAGATAGACAACCTGCTGCATGAGATGCTGCTGGGAGGTAGGGCTGGGCTAGTGTTTGAGTTTTTAATTCTGTAAACAAACAAGGTGACCTTCAGCAAAGTGACTGCTGGAAACTCTGAGAGGTGAATATGGGGAGATGCATGAGGGACTTTAGGAATGGAAAAGTATACTTGTTTTACAAAGTTGTCTAGGACGTATAAATAAACAGAACCTTAAAAGTAAAAACAGTGTGACTTTGCACAACTCTCATGTACATAGGCAAAGCAGAAATAGACCTAGTTTGCCGCACAATGCGATGCACAAATATCTGGATGTATAAATCACAAGTTAGAAAAAGCACCCGAAAGTATTTTAAGCAGGGCTATGTCAAACAGTTCAAATATGAGGTCTGATGTAAAAAGTCATCTGATGCCCCTCAGCTTTCACCACTCATGGTAAAAAAACACACGAACAAAAACCCTCATGGATATGAAAACTTGACTTAGGTGACAGCGTACAGAAAGCCGTGCATATTTCTTTTCAGAATGTAGAACGACTTTCTATAAAATAAACTTAACAACAGCAAATTTTCTCCTGTTGAAATATTATTGTAATATTACATTATTTTAGTAACACATACATTTATATATTTTACCCTAAATAATTTATTTAATAGTTATTGAATTTGTCTCTCTATATTAGAATTATATTAAAATTGCGTTGAAAAAGTATCTATACTATTTCTTTGTAGGTTTTAACCCCAGACCTTCCTGAGTCCAAACTTTTTAAACCCACATTTAACCATGTTTGTAGCTGCAAGTTTTCTGGGTGTATGTCTACTTTTGCTTTGAAACCTAGAGAAAGAAATTTATGCTCATTCCTTCCTTACAAAGTAGCTCAGGTGAAGTCAAAGTACTCAGCGACTGTCTGTGAACATGGATTTTTCAGTCTTGCCGCATATTCCCATTTGGATGAAGGTGCAGACTTTGACTATACCATTCAGACACAATAATATTGTTTGATTTGATTGTCTACTTTAAAAAAGCCATCCTACAACAAGCTGTTGCCACAACTAAGTTTTACTGTTAGGACGGTGAGATTAGGTTACTTGCAATTTTGAGTTGCTGGCCATTGAGATATTGTCTTGATTGTTTTAAAGCTAAACTATGCTTTAAATCTTTCCACAATTTCCCACTACCTCTGATCTTTCGTGTGTGTCCATGCTATTTATGATGCTTTTTGTTTATTAATGTTCTTTAAAAAGTTATTGTTTATAGTTATAGCTTGTGATAGTGTAAAATGAGCTGCATGAAAATAATATTTATTTACATTTTCATAAAAAAAAGGTTATTTTAGCTTTTAATTCAAATTTGCTTTAAACCCATGCAATACTTTGTTGGTCCGAAATCTATTTAAATACATCTACACTTATGATTACAACATAGACAAATGTTTAGAGGACATTAATACTCTAGCACGGCACAACAGTACTTCCTTATCTTGTAACAACAAAGAGGATTTGAGCTTTGATGCATTCAAATGAAAAGAGTGTAATGACTTGACTTGAACAGTGAAGCAGCTTTTACATCATCTCACATAGCAAACAAACGTAGGACCAATTATTAAAGTTATTTTTTTCTTTTCATTGTATGTTCAGGACTAACAACAGAGGCCAGCCACCTTCACCACCCAGCACACACCCAGGTGGCCCAGGACCCGGTGACAGGACACACCCTAGTCATCAGTACCATGCCTGTCTCTCATGTTCCACAGATAGGTAATTATCCCGCAAAAATGGACCAAGCATGCTAAAGACGTCACTGTTCCAAAGCTATTCAATTATCTAAAACCTCTCCACGCTCTCTTTTCAATATGCAGCTTCTCCAGAGACCCCCATCCCGTCGCCACCACAGGCTTCAGCAACAGAAATGTACAAACACTTCCCTCCTCAGGCTCATGGTCTTCCTGCCAGCCCATCACCTTCTACACAGACGGACCCCTGACTCCTGCCTGTACCGTATTGGCATCTGTATTGGAATAAGCTTTTTTTTAATGTCTGTAGTTTATTATACAGATGTGAAAGTTAGGAAACACTCCTTATTAAGTTTGTATCTTAAAGACTTTTAACTGTGTATTCCCTTAGTTGCTGCTGGTGTTGCAGCAACAGTGGTCTCAAAATACTTGCATGCCCTTAAAAAGTACGTTTTTATTCAAATTTAAACCATTACAAGTCTATATCTTCCGACAAGACACGAGACAGAGGGGCTTCAGCTGTAATGATCAGAGGGTGCAGAGCAACTTAGGGGCTTATTGAGAATCCAGCTGGTTTCCCGACCAGATCTGACCATTTGGGTCATTTTTAGTCATCTCACAGTGGTGGGACTGATGTGTGTGAGTAAACTGTAATGATCGCATAGCAGTAGCCTCACTACTTGAATAGCCCTACATAAAACCCGGCTCAATCCTTTGTAATTTAATACAAACTATTGTATATATGCTGCTCAACTATTGCTTGAGGTTTCCAGGCTTAAAAGAGGAACATTTTGAGCAGAGAAGAACAGAGAATCTGTCAAAGCGATCTGTTACCCGTGAAAGTCTCTGTATCCAGCCAGCCTGGCTCTCTGACTTGACCTGTAAAACAAAAGTGTTTTAACAGAAAGAAAAATAGAAACACAAATGAAATAAAATCACACAGGATTATTTTAATTTTAAATGTAAATCATTTTTTTGTTTAAACTGATTTAAATGTGGTAACTAAGCTGAAAGCGGACCCAGCTCACACTGGCTTCTTGAAACCCCAAACAAAAGACAGCTGCTAACGATATTCTGCATTTTTCCATATGAAAATGATGATAATGTAGTGTTTAAAGTGTGACCTCTTTAGAATTTGTTATTTTTACTTTTTATATGTGAATACATATAATGTAATGACAAAAGTAGCACTGCGTGTGAATCAGATACACTGACATTCCTTCAACTGTGGCTCAAATTTTTATTTAAATATATACAGCCAAGATCGATGCAAAGATAAAGTGATCTAATTTTGTTTTCTTTTTTTTTTATTTTTTATTATGGGAATTTGGGTTGTGAAACTGTAATCTTTTGTGAATGTCCTTTCTTTCCTCTATTTGTACATGCCAGTTATTGACAGGAATAACTGAACCTGGTTTTCTAGGTTTTGGTGTTTAACATAAAATAAAAATAATCAATAATACTATGTTGCAGTCATTTTTATCTACATATAAAATTCCTTTAATCCCAAAATGTTAACATTACATTTAAGTAACTGTGTGAAAAAAACAAAACAAACATCTCTCTTTTCAGCAGTGGCTGATTTAGTTTTTAGGTTTTTGAGTATTTTAGTGGTATTATCATTAACGTGTGATTTAGTAATTTAATATACTTTATTTTAGATTGAGTAGGTTTATTCTCATCAACATTTTTTGAAGTGCTGTATGATGTCTGTTTATCACACATCAACAGTTGACTTCCAGAAACAATGTAAATAGTAAAAATTGACTGAACATGATATATCAAAACATTGAAACGTAACATGTGATCATCTCATAAACCTAATTACTTTAGCTTTGACAAAAATGTTATCGTGTATATTCATTCTTCTGATTACTCTGTCCTTTTAAATCATATTAGTTAGTGACAAACATAAAAAAACAAAGAAATTCCAACAATGTAATATATTAAATAACTGTAATATTTACCTTTTGTAATACAAAAATATAACTGAACATTTTCTATGACTGCATTATTTTTTCTACAGCTTCACATTTTTTTTGGTTTAAATTGTGTGGATGAAATGTGCATTTCCAAAATGAAACACTGATTCAATCTGTCAAAACTAAACCATGATGTCCAGGAATGGCTGATATTCTACACTGATGCGCCAAATACTGTTAAGGTTTAGAAGTAAGGACTAGCCAGGGATTTGATAAACACCACATGGGGTGTTTTAGATGTCTGTTAACACAATTTAATTGTTTGTAGAATGGGGTTTGTGCTGACTGGACTTATTAACATGCTGTAATAGGCAGCATGGTTTGTCTATTACTTTCCTCATGCAAGCCATCACATTTTGGTATAACACCATCGGTTCTCGATAGAGACTTTGCATACAGAGCTTTGTTAGCGTGCTGTTCAGACCTCCTTGTCGGATGAGGCTGTTCATCTCAAATCAAAGTTAATTTTTTTTCTCCTGTCTATTGGGGAAAAACATACTTGGTGACAAGCACTGAAACCAAACTACAACACAAAATGGTAATTGATGCTGCAGCCGGCCCGACCGTATTTTAAAATCTCTTATTTTGTTTACACCCCCCCACACACAATAATTTCCCATCATTTTCTTTGGATTTACGTTTATGTGCGAGGTTTTACTTGCAGCGGACGAGATCGAAGGATAAAGCTGAGAGCTCTTATGCTGTGTGCATTGCTGTGTGACTCACAGGCAAGGAAAAAATCAGGATATTTATGGGCTGAGGATATTATGTTGTCTAGAATCAACATGGCCAAATCCTTCTATCAACTCCATAATGGACAAGCTACCTGGCTTAGGTCAAAACAACACCACCTACGACAGGGAGATCTGTGTATGTGCATATACAGTACGTGTGCATGCTCCTACCTGCAATTTATTTATAATTTGAGCGACTGCGTGTGCGTACACTCTCACACCTGTGAGTTTGGAAGTGTGTCCATGTGCGTGTACCCCGTGAGCTTTAATCAAAAGCCTATACTGAGGAGATGTGGGGGCCCTGTCTCTCCTTTCTCTCTGATAAAACTGAGTGTTAGCATGCCAGTCACATATCTCATCTGAGACGCGGCGCTCTCCTCCACACACCTCACTGTGGCCCACACTGACAGCACACTATTACACACCAGTATGATGCTTGCACCAAATGAGGACGATGACAAGGGGGAAAGATAGTGGGGAAAAAGGGACAAAGGATGGAGAGGCCCCTGAAATATCTTTTTTAAAATTTTGTCAGTTAATAATAATTGGGATTTATGAACAGAAATTTTCCAAGTTTTAGTGTTTTCCTAAGTCTGAAATGGTACTGATTTAATTTGGTACAGAAATTTTACGACTTCTTCGTCTTAGAAGAAATTTAACTTAACCACAATTGTTAAAGGAATAAACCGACATTTACTAGAAATGGTATAATTACTTAATTTTTTTTATATTGTCTTGTAGGAAGCAATGCGATTTGCAGATTATGACCTGAAAAGCACTGAATTCTATTTCTTAATATATAATAATTTAAATTAATGTATTTCATTAAGCCTCTTCCTATTTTAACCACTAGATGGCAGTATAAGTCTGTGATAGCTTGACAAAGGATACGTTAATGGCTTCTGTGTTCTTTGTCAATCAACTTTGACCTAACAAATAAACCTTAAAAAAATAAAAATTAAGCTACATTTATTTTTGTGCAGTTGTTAAACAATAGAATGCACAACATGTAAAAAAACAACATTATAGAAACAACAGGCAAAGAAAATGGTCTTGCAATTTAAATTCTGCACTGCTTAATTTTAAGTAAAAGCATCATAATTGGTTGAAAAATATTAAAGTTAATTGCATAAATAGTTTTAAAAAGTGCATTTTTTTATCTTAGGAATTATTCTAAAGATAAAGTCAGTTGCTCACTCTGTAATGCACCAAACACCGTAACATTGAGACAGTCTAAAGTGAATGGCATGTGACAGCGACCTCAGATTACAGCTCGAGATTGCAGACTAACACTCCTTGCCACCGCATTTACCCATAATTCCCCCTATGTCTCCAACATATCCAATGATTCCTCCTCTAGGAGACAAGGTGAGACGGTACGTATCTCTGCCTTCGACTCTTGGAGTAAATTTAAAAACCTTTCCTGAGTGATTTTCTGTGTCTCTGTCCTGCGACTTTGTATGGCTTGAATCAATCTGTGGTTTCTGATTATACCACAGACGGGCGATGGACGGAAAATATGGCGACAGCTTCATTTCCAAAGCTGAGTTTACATAAATGAGGGATTAAAGCAAGCAGCAAGGTTGAGGGTTCACTTCAGCCTGCAATGACAGTTTTACCTCCAAAAAAAATAAAAAATTTTCTCCCCCTTCCACTTTCTACATTTCCAGTCTCACCACTCTGTCTATTTTCTTTTTTCCCCGTTTTATTCGCCTTTACAGCTTTCTTGTTAGTACTTATTTTACATGGAGAGATAACTATACAGATAGGTAAAGGTAAAAAACTGCCTACTAAACAGTTGGCTACACACTTGCATCCACAGTAATTTAAAAAGGTGCAGAGAGCTATGGTGCACTTTGCATTATGTTGATAGGGAACAGGTTAGCGCAATGAAATTAGGGGTTAGGGGCATAAAGGGGTGAATTGTGTGTGTGTGCATGTGTATGTCTTTACTGGGTTGCATTAGGAAAATGAAAAAGGGTTGACCAATGATGGGTTCTGAGATGCAGACTTGTTAGAATAAAGGAATATGAAAAGGACATGAGACGGAGGAGATGACAGTGTGGATGATAAGAAGAGTCCACCATTAATGAAATAGCCGTGTGTACCCCAAGATTACACAGGGACTGAGATTGGAGAGGAAAAAAAAGGAAAAGAAAGAAATAGGGTGGGGGATATACTGTAGAAGAGGGGATGGGGTTGCAGGGTTCCGATGGGGAGTGAAAAATTGAGAAAGATGGAGACTCATATATGATGAACCATGGTGAAAGTCAACTGGAACAGACATAGCGAGCTGGCGCGTCAAGGGGAGAGAGAAGAGGAGAAGAGGTATTACAACTCTACACGACGCAGCCCCACTCTGAATGATAAGTGTCCTGCACACTCTGGGTTATGGGAAGTTCACACAAACAAATGACTCCCATTTGCCAGAGGCGAGGGAAACAATTGAGAAACAGGGGACGAGAGAGAAAAGGAGAGAAAAGAGAAAGAGGCAGAGGACTAAATCCTACAGCCATGATTTCAGATAACTCTATCTGCATTTGAGAGAATTATTACTTTTATGGTCGTCTAGTGTTTTCGTTGGTTTGGTATAGACACTAAAGCACCTTCAATCCAAAGGATCTGATGAATCTCATAGAGAAGCACAGCAGAAGTCTGTGCTTGGTAACTTAGATTATAGGCGGCCTGTGGACCTTGGTCAGTAATAATAAATGCATTGCAAATTGGAGCATGCAGGTGGGCTATGTTTTGCACTACGAGGAGCCATATCAAACTGTAATAAAGGTGCAAGGATGCTGCCCTTATTTATACACTCGGAGCAATGGAATCAAAGCCAAGGATGGCTGGATACCTCTCTTTTGAACTGCCTTAATTGTTGCTCAATTTAACTGAGCCTCTGCACATTTTATTTCATTGGAACAAGCAAAGGCTTCGCTTCTTAGTCTCACTGCTTAAGTTAAAACAGATGCTACAAAGAAGGGATCACTTCATGTCTTGTTCTATATTCCTGTCAGGTTACATTGTTTAGTTTTATTTTGAAAAGTAAAGTGAGCTTCAGGGCAGAGTATCACTTCCTGTGCACCACTTCCTGTTTTGATTGTCAAGTGCATAGAGAGGGAAGCATGGTCCTCAGTCAATCCAATCGCTTCCACAGCTAAGGACTGATGTATCAATGTCGTAAGTTACAAAATATTATAATTAGGAAGTTCATCATTGCATATCATTGTTTATTTCTTGTAAATGTACGGTTAAAAAGACTTTAGTTAGAAATCTTGATATTTGATTTTATTCTATCGATCTACGTTAAAAATACCATTGGCAAACGTGAGCTGCATGTTATATACATTGTCTTGATTTACAATACCTGTAATTCATGTACATTGAATTTGGACTTTTCTGTGTTTTTGGTGATCGTTTTCACTCCATGTCATGGTGAAGGAGTCAACATTAAAGATACGACAAAAAACAACGTCGACTCATCGCTTTATTATAAATGGAGTTTAGCATGGTGTTTAGTCTACGGTCGCAGTACGTTGATGAGAACACTAGACTTCATAGTAGTGTCGCTGGATAAAAACAGGGTCTATCCCAATTTGGTACATACTGGTGTAGTCCATTGTGTTTGACTACGCCCAATGTCTCAATGGTGACTTAATGGATGAGTGTAACAGATATTTTGTATGAGAATATTTCTTCCTCTTCCACTTCTTTGTCCACGTTGTTCACACACATGGAACATTTTGAGGAAAAAGGAAGACTGGAACCATTCACCAGCAACACTGTAACCATTTCCCAGTTATCAAACACAGGAAGTGATATGTACAAAGCCCTCCACAGATTACATAAATTTCAGGCCCTAAAACATAGCGTTTCATCAATGAGAAATTTTTAATTTTTTGGGTTTCAGTTTTTATTAAAAAAACAAAAACTATAAAAAATTCAGATAGTCCAATTTTTATGCTGTGTAAAGAAAGATATGGTAATATTTTAAAATTGTTTCACTCAGGAAGATGAAATTAAATTATAACTATCATTGTAATCGTAAGGTTTAGAGATGCTTGGAAAAGTGTCTTTCGTATGCATTTGTTAAAGGAGTGGAATGGTACCTGCATATGTACAGAACGTTTCCTGTGCCACCTTTCGTAGGTTGGCGCACCTGAACGAAACCTATAAAGTTAGTTCTAAAATATACACATGCAGAATGTGGGTATGAGAAGCTGAGGTGCAAACTTCTACATTGTATTGCAAAAGTTATGAAACCAAGGTCGAAAAGCCATTAAAGCCTGTCACTCCTGAGGTGTTTCTCTACTGGGTATGATCTGTAGTGCATCCTAGTACAACTCATACAACCATTCTAAAATGATTGAAACATGTTTTCATTCTTAAATTTTGGCAACAACATTGATGAAGTTTTTTTCCTGGCACAAATTCCATTTAATTGACAAAATTAAAACAACTCCTCCTACATAAATTTAGTCTAAACTTAGATAGATAATATTTAGTCTTTGTAAATAGGCTATACTTGTATAGCACCACATCTTGTCCACAGGACTCTGAAGTGCCTTATACTACATTCAGTCATTTACCCATTCATGAACATATTCACACACTGAGGGTGATAAGCTACATTGTGTTCACTTTTTCAATTTTGAGATGATTGGAAACCAATTTTTAAAACCTGTCAAGCCAAATTGCGCGCAGTCATGCATAGCAACACATCATTTCTTTGTTGTTCATATTTTAAAGGTCAAACCCTATTTGTCGCTTTCCTTGTGTTTAGCCTCTTATTTATTTTTGTGTACTTTTTTTGTTTATTTTGTAGTATTAAGCTGATTATTTGTGTTTCGTCTCTTTTTCTCAGTTCTCCTGCTCTGCACTCTGCTCTTACAGATATTCTACATCCCTGTAATTAAGCTCACCTGGATCCAACTGTCATTCTCCTCCCTTTGCCTCAGTATAAAGCTCTTCGTTCATTGAGCCTCCATTCATCCACAGCCCATGATCGCTCCTTGCTGCCTCAGAACGTTTGAGCCCACTACTCATGCCAGCAGTCCTGAGCCCAGACGTCTCCACCAGCATCCTGCCACCCACTGCATCTGCAGTGCTTTCTGTCAGTCTGCAGCACTTGCTAACTCATCTGCAGCAGTAACAAGATTAACAACCCCCTTTGTGATACCAGGGCAGGTAAAAGACAAAACTCTTCATGTTCCTGATCATAAATTTTCCTACAAGAGGGCTGAGGAAGCCTTGCCTCTGTCTCCCGCTCCTGATTTGGAGCTGTACTTATGGTTTCTATTGAATCTTGGTTGACTTCTTGGGCTTCCAGAAAGGTTTTCCGTAAGATCTTCTGACAGGCCTTCAAATCTACTGTGCTCCTAGCATTCTTTCGTGGGGTCTAACGCCAACCTTGCCAGCCTTAAGACCAGTCCCTTAGTGGTACCAGTGCTTTTGGTCACACAGTTGCCCTGGATAATTCTTTACTTTTTGTTTGTCTGTCCATTTTATTTAATTTATTCACGATCGCTCATGTTTTTTTTCTTTCTGTGGTTGTATTTAATTTCAGTTACTTCAGTTAAATTCTGGGTTACATTCAAAATGTCTCTGTTCAGGTCAAAACACTTTTTAGCTGTTTTCTGATGCTCCTATTTCTGATTTTTTTTTTTCCCCCCGCAACCTTTTGTTATATATCCAGATCAATTCCTATGTTAGCCTGTTTCTTCTTGGTCAACTCAATTTTGATTTGTGTGACTTTGCATCCCTGGTTAAAATTGTTGTATCAGCCTTGGTTGGGCTTCTTCAGTCGATCCACTGTATTTAAGCCTCCCAGTCATTCTCCGCAGGTATTCTGCTGTTGCTCGTGTCTTGGTTCCTGTTAACTTTCATGTAAGTTAATGAATCCATTCATCAATTACTACCTTCCTTATGTGTTTGCCTCAATCCAGTTGTACTTTGGGCCCTTAAACAACAACAAACATGAATAACATTTCTCATTTAACAAAACACTGATCACATTTTGACTAGGGTTAAACATTATTATGGCATTTGCTCAACCTATATGGTAGAAATGAGCTATCGTTCTGTTCTGCTTTACTGTTCTCACTCCAGAGCAAATGTTTTCAACAATACCAGGGAAGAGTCAAGAAATCCATTGTATCTAACTTGAGTGTGTCCTATATTTGGTTTGTGTGCTTAATTAGGATCAAATTCTACCTCGAACTCTAAATGTAGTTTGATAGAAATCTGTTGCTGCATTATTTTAAGAGTAAACACGTGACTTACCTAGTACTTTGCAGATCTGGTGAATGTTCAGGTGTGAAAAAACACTGTTACAGTACATGATTGTAATTTGAATTATATGTGTGTAAATGAAGTTTAATCAGGATGACAAAACACGATGAAAGGCACCTCAAGAAATGCAGTAAAACTAAACATCAATCAATTTCACCTGCAGCTCATAACATTGCTGGGTCCTAATTTGAAAAATGTATCATCACAAGCACACCAAGTGTAAATAACTTGCCCTTCGCAGAAGAGATGAGCCACGGAATTTTCCGAAACAGTTCTAGATCTAATTATTTTGCTTGAAATTAGAACTGAGCCCACTTTAAAAGGTTATTCAGTTGTCACCGTGTAAATAATTTTATATCACTATTTACCTCTTATTCAGTTAATTAGGATTTGCATATATGTGTGTCTCATTCAAAGACTTGTGGTACATTTCCTATGTATACAAAAATCGTGGTATTATAAAGAAAAGTTGGAATTTTACACACATCACTTCTTGCCCTATCAAGAGATTTCTCAGCTGGTATCTGAAAGATACACCTGACTGACTTCTTCAGTAAGATACCTGAACATCATGGATGTACGTGATGAGCCAGTTAGTGTATATGCATGCTTGCTGAAGATAACCAGCCCTGCTTGGGGGAGTGGCAAAGGATATTAAACTGAAACTGTAAAAATATTTTTTCAAAATGACATCCTTAATATAAAATAAATTATCGTATGAAGCATCACCTTGATTTGTGCTAAATAAATATTCTTCCTACAGACACTCGTCTGAACATGTACAAGGTTTGTAAAATAGTGGAAGAAGCCTTTGGCTTTAGTGTAAAAAAATGCAAGATTGTGCTCTTGGTTAAACACGAAATTAAATGGTTGAAATCAAAATATGACCCTTTTCACCAATAGGTCAATGATTTAGAATCTTATTAATCAATTCTGTCATGGTCCGTTTTGCTTTTGTCTCTGTTTAGTTTGCTGTAGTTGTTCCTCTGGGATGGGATTTTTCCCCAAAGGGAACAGTTGGTAATGAGCTGTGTATAGATGAGGATTTGCTCGGGACTCCATAGTAAACAACACGAAAAAACAACCCTACAAACGAACTAAATTATTGTCAGACAAAAATATGCTCGGACCTGCCCAGTTTTTCATGTGAATTTTGGCTCTGAGTAATGCTTAAACCAGAAAGGATGGTTTCACAGACGTTCCTCTTTGGAGACTTAAACTTGGAGGTGGGCTGTGATAGCTGAGGTTTATATAGAGAGGAAAGTGTCCGTTTTACCAGAAACGGTAACACCGACAGGAATGTAGAGAAAAGAAAGAGAATTCATGGTGGAAAACCTTTGGAGAGTGGGACCTCTTGTAGAAAAGATATCTTGATAACACTCACAAGAGCTTCCTTCTTGAACATGCTGGTTCTTTGTGATTATTGTGTTGTTTGTTTATAAGTTTTCTTTAGCGAACCTCTAAGACATTCACAGTGCAGCTGGCGTTATAATGAAATTACATCACACAATTGAATTATTACTAAAGAATATTGATACTGAAGTTTTACTGAATTTTATTTAGATGAATCAAGGTAAAGGGAATTAATTGGAATGCATACATCCCTGTCCAGACTTTCTTCTGTAAAGTAAAAAGACAATCCAAAGCGTTTTTTTCCCCACAATTCTTTGCTGATTTTAGCCAAAACACATGAAAAAATCATTAAACATACAAGGCGGTATGATCACCTTTGAAAAGGCATCATAAATAAACAAGATGAGAGGATAATAACCCAACGGAAGAGTTGACAATAAATTCAAACTGAATGGCAAACACTTTAAGAAATCAAACCACATAGGATAATGGAGGGTATTGTAAACAAACAAAAAGGCAATACATTATCCTCCCTTATAAATGTCAAGGAAAGGCCAGTGAAATAAGCCCACCAGCAAACAGTTTTCGCCATCTTATGCTATCTATAGGTTCAGAAAGGTGCCTCACATACTATTCAATCTTTTTGTTTTTGCGGAATCAGTGAGTCAGATAATTAAAACTGACTTGCGACTGTTTTAGCCAATTAGTGGCTAATGAAAGAAAAGATTGTGATAATAGAAAAAAAGATCAAAGTGTCAGTTTCTTCTCAGTGGTCAACATTATTCATCTCAAACAGGTGACACTTTTTACAAGGACTGCAGCAGACCAGCAAATAAGATAATTAAGATGCACTCATATTTAGACATTATTGAAATCCAGAACAAACACTGCTTTGGTTTTAGCTTTTGTTCACTGCAGACCAGCAATAACATCTGATGTGCAATGCAACACATAAAAGAAGCAAACATGATGGTTTTGAGGTCTTCTAGATGAAAGCAATATTTATTCTTTGAGTGCAAGGGGGAATTATAAACTGAAAATAACATATGTTTAATTTTTTTTTTTTGCATGGTCAAAGCATGATGCAATTATTGGGTGAATGCATAACACAATGATCCTTAACAGTAATTTTTTAACAAAATGGTTAAAAAAAGATAAGACAGTTCGACATCTCATTTTGTGACCTTACCTTACCATAACCAATCTAACATGATGACCATAATGTTGTTGTTGGACTTATTGTTTTACAATATAACATTTCATTCAATAGTAATAATACAAATTATTACAATATTTTGATAACCTGGACTTGTAGTAAATTTGGACCTTTAATTACACTAAAGATTGTTGGAATTAAGAATCAGGTTTACATACATAAATGAGCGGAAGTACTTGTTGGAGCTCCTAGTTTATATCAAGGAATGGCATATGATAAGGTTTAACATGCTCTCCAGTGTTGGAAACAGAAGGATTACGAAAGCATTGGCCAAAAATACAACTCATAATTATTCATAATTAATTCACGGCTCCACATGTTAATGTAAAAATAACAACCAGCATAACAGATTTGCATTTTTTTGAGTGTCAGTCAAAACTTGTAGCAACCTTATAATAAGTACAGTGCATTTTATTTGATGCCTTAAAATAAAACCTGTTATCCTAGTTGTGCACGACATACTGTACGGTTTGTCAGCCGGCATTTCTTCCCTGCCATATCATTTGATTAATTAGAAAACATTTCCTGAAAGTTTTACATCTCATTTCCACCTCATTAAAATAACAATGCAGATCACAACATCCTTGAATTCCACTGGTGTCAAGTGTGGTATCAAATCTGTGATTGTGCTGGGGGAAAAGATGTCAAAATAAAAGTCCCCCGCCTGAGGTCAAAGTACTCTCAAATCCCCACGGTGGACTTTGAGAATCAATCTGAAATAAAGTTTTTTTTAGCGCCGAACCAGAAATCTGAGCAGGACAAAAGCACCAGGGAGGTCCTTTATATAGTTAAATCTTCTCTATTTGAGATGTACATATTTCTGCAGTGCTTTGATAAGGCCTTGGGGACATACATGTTTTAATTAGACCTGAGCAGTGTGAGCAGCCTGGTTGAACAGTTCATAAAAAAACTTTGAAAATTTTTCCTGAAAGCCTCTCTCTCTTTCTGACAGGCAATGTGTAATTAGTGGCATATGTGCATTTGCATATATGCACCCTGTGACATGTTACATCGTATTTGAATAAAGAGACATGTCTTGATGCGATATCCCCGAAGTGAATACATGAATATGAGACGCTAATTATACCAATCTTGCAAATGATCTATTTAAATATTAATATCCTTTCACTTTGCATTGTTTGCTCAGAGCTTTTTAAGTCACTGAGTTGTGTGTGCTTGTTTGTGTCACTTCCACCTAGGCTGCAGTGGGTATTATCCTCTGTATGTAGGTTCATATGTGAATGCATGTAAGAACTGAATGCAGGAACATGGTCTCCAGTGGAGACAATATCTGATTTTGATTTCTACAAAGATGATAAAAGACAATCCACGAGGCCAGCGTATGACAAGCAGATAAAAGAAAGAAAAAAACCCACTTTGGAATTCTTTTTTTTTTTTACAGAATGGTGCGGCATCCATCTCACAAACAAGCAGTGGAGATTAGGACACAAAACTGATAAGTTTCTTTAGTACCTAATCACTTTGGTTACTTTATTATCGCCCAATGTAAACAAGAATTTAATCCGTTAACATGTTATATACTGATCTATTGTAATTTCTCTTATTACAGCTTTATGTGGTTGGCGAACACAAAGTAGCACACAACTAGGAAGTCGTAGGGTTCTGATATATGGTTTTGAGTTGCATGTATTAACTTGATTTACTCTGCTACTCCTATGTTAAATCGAAAAGAACCAACAGCCTTTAGACTCCTGTATCTTTCCATCTTTTTCTCTAAGTACAATGGTTCAGTTAAAGCCTTAGAGGTATCCAAGAGAATAGTAGTGAACAGCCACTAACTCTGTATGAGCTAGAGAGATCCACTTTTAAGTTGTGAAAATCTACTGCCAGAATACTGGGTTGTGTACTTCCCTTGGGGCTTATTGTGGTGGCAGGACTATGCTGTTGAGATACGTTTTTAAAAGGGAAGCTATTCAGAATTGAGGGGAGAATGGCTGAAGCTAAGCACAGAACAATCCAAGAAAAAAACCTGTTAGAGGGTGCAAAAGACCAGAAACTGAGCCAGAGTTTAGCCTGTTAGCAGTAGAGCAACATATCAGAGTTTATTTAAAGGTATAGGAGAGGATCTTTTCGATAGAAAATTTTCAATGGAAAATCCCATTGAAAATGACAGCCAATCAAAAATGACCGGTGGTGAAAAATTACTGCCTGTCAATGCCGAAATAAAATTTACGCAATCACGTATATCACTAATGTCCCCACCCACCCGACCCATACAAGGCGCGCTCATGTTTGAATTTGCGCATGCGCAGATAATTGTTTGGGAAGTAAAACAGGAATGACACCATTGAAGAGAGGTTCTCCCCGTACGGCACTGAAAATGGAAGGGGCTGTGCATGTGGTGAGGACGTGCGCGCTCCCGCTATCAGGGGTCGTTACTTGAGATGAGGTGGCGCATGCGCAGTGTTGCGAAAATGAGAACGAGCTGAAGATCCTCTCCTATACCTTTAATAAAAGTTACATCAAACCCCACTGCAACAGCTGAACTTATCCCAGAGAAGCGTTAGTTCATCAACAGTTTACTCTTTTAGTTTATTTTGAATAAATACTTCTCCTTCTGATTAACAATCTTGAAATTTCATGATTTTGAAGTTTACAAATATAGCTTTTTAAAAAGTTGCTTAAATGCTCTCGCAATACCCACAATCGTTTTCAGTATTATTTCCAAAACCACATGTTGTATCCTGATATGTCTTTCTGCCAGTAAGTTTTAAGGATGGGTCAATGTGACACATCTAGGGACCAATCAGAAGTATGACATGACTCGCCTTAAGTAGAAAAGTTGTACTTTTGAAGATGTTTAATGTTTTCCATGTGTATTTTATATATGTATATTGCATTTTTAAAACAGGTAACTAACTATGGTTAATGTCAGAGACATAAGGTGAAAAGGGTTTTTGTTGGATCTAGGATGTAAGAAGATTTCTTATTTTCGGTGGACGTGATGGTTTCTAGGTCATGATGAGTATGGTTGTGCCTCTGTTTTCTTTCCAGGATGATGTAAAAGAGCAAAGGCTGCTGTATGGTGAGTAAGCGGAGTGAGATCAGGGTAGGCGGTTCCAGCAGAGCAGCTAGAGGAGCGGGGGGAGACTTGAAAAGGAAATCCAGAGGAGCAGTTTTTGACTGAAGTAGGAAACAAGGAAAATAAATACTGGAAAACGGGAACAGTGCCTTCTCTAGGAAGTAAGGATAACAAGGATGGAGAGTAGGTGAAGTAAGGTACAAAGACTATATAGTTGAACGTAACAAGGTTGAGAGCCTTTTTACCAACTGTGTGAGAAAACAAACTGGCATCTTTCTCAGGGTCAATTTAACTTCTTCAATGGAAATCACAAAGGTTCACACCTAAAATATCTAAACCAACTGTCGCAGAAAGACTATATATTAACATTAAAATGTTTTTTTTCCCCTCTTGTAGAGGCTAAAGGTGTATTTTTTAAACATGCTGGTACAACGTAATTACGCTCATCTTTGAATCTCTTTCTGATGTTTGCTGCCAAGTACGTCGGACAATGAAAAGCCTCTGGTCAAAGCGAGGCCAGGCTGATGAATGCTACTCAGCCCTAATTGCAAGCTAGTTTTGATGTAAGGCAATCACGAGGTCATCTGTTTGAAGTGGATAGGTTTGTTTGATTCATCTTTGAGGGAGGCTCTGCATTTGGGTGCTTGAATGCCTTATCAGCTACCTGGTGTGATTAAGTTTGACATAAAAAGAGAAAAACAAAATCCGTAGCCGGTCTACGTGTAAACAGACAAAAGTTTGAACATCTACATACAGAGGTTATACTTTACAGAAGACACTGAATGCCGGTGACGGTCAATCGGCAGCACCACAAACTTCAGGTCACAACTCATTAGAATGAGCAAAGTGTAGCAGAGAAATATACCGTTTGCAAATTAAGTTGTAATTCCTAATTGTTTTCATGTTTGTAGGCCTTTTGACAATTTCAGTAGGCATTTGTTGTTGCTTGATGTATGCTTGCTGCGCCTCAGGCAGTGTTTTTTTATGATCATTATTATTCAAATGAGCTACAAATGTGTTTTGAAAGTCCTAAATCATTGAGCATGAATGGCTACCCTTGGCATTTATAAATGACTTTCCACACAAGCAAACCTCCGCCTGCATGGCTTACTTCACTGAGCTCATTTGGGTATTTGAAGTCTGTCAACAGAATTTGTGTCAGTTGTCCACTGGCGTGACAAGTTGCATAAAAAGTTTGATAAGGTTTGTTACTGCTGGTCTCTGACTTTCAGAGTGAAAAAATGGATATTTTGGTAAACAGAAAGTTGCTTAAAAAAGGTTCATAGGTGTAGTTTTTAAGATATTTACCAAATATGCCGTAAAGAGCCACCCTTTTCATAAAAAATCAAATATCATTGTATTATATTTATATAAATGTAAATGTCTAAAACTCAAAGGATTTTTATCCTTCCAAGACATTAGCCTTGTAAACATCACAGACATTCATAATTATTGTTTTACAATTCCAGATAACCTCTTAAATTTTTTGCGGGCCAAACCAAGACAAGTACCAAAACTTTCTGAGCAAGTCCAAGTCAAGTTTCAAGTGTAGCGACGAAAACTACGATTCATGATTTGGCTTAGCACTTTTTTTCACAGAATATGTAAAATATGTATATTAACTAAAATAACCATTTAGAAAAAAATGCAAATATTTACCCCACTAAAAATTAATACATGCCTTTTTTTATTTTTATTAAAGCAAACTACAATTAAAATGAAATTATTTTAGGTTGTTACTGTACAAAAATAACTGATTTTAATTTAAATAATTATCAGTTTTATTATAACATTGTTTAATTGTAAATAATTGATGAAGGTAATTTGTAAAAAAATACTTGTTACTTTAGTTACATTGACCAAATTGGGGCACCACCGATGTTATAACATTGCCAATGTTATAATTGCCAACATAATTTAATCTCAGTTACTGTTTATGAATATCTTCCTGGTAAGTTTTATGTATTTATAAATATTAAAAAATATTTGAGTGAAAATCACTCAGGATTTGGGTTTCGTATAACAGAAAGATACTACATATATATGGATTAATGAGAGACAACCTTTAACTATAAAATATTGTATTAACCAGAATGTTTTCCTTTCAGGAAAAACTACTTTAATCAACAAACTCACTAATAACACTCAACTAACTACCAAGAAAAATATAAAAGAATGATACTATCTTGAATTAATAACAGAAAAATGTAAAAACATAATAAATAATAGTACCACTAAAATTAAGCTTTAAGATCAAGGTATGTATTGTCATTACAGGAGGAGTCCAAATTATTCCTAAGTAATTATTACTGAGACCATATGGAAAAATGGGTATGTGTTCACAATACCTAATATCATTATTATTACTTTAATTATTATTATAATTGTTAATAATAATAATACTATTTAGGCTTTGTGTGGCTGAAAGTCAGCTATGTTAAAGCTATTGCAGGCAAAAAAGCAATTAGAATTTTTTTTTATTGTGAAATATGTGAAAATAGAATACCCACTGTGTTAAAATATAGATTTACAACAGACCATACCTTTCATTAATTTTCACCCCAAAAAAACTCTAAAAACTAACAATTACCTTAAGGCTTACTCTTAACAAAACGTGATAGGCAACAAAAAAAAAAAAAACTTATGATGTCATTTTTTGACCCTGATCTGTTCAGCAAACTTGCCGTCTTTGGAATACAGTTCAAGCTCAATCAGATTAGACTGAGAGCGTTCGTGGACAGCAGGTTTCAGATGTTGCCACAGATTCTGAATTAATTAAGCCTTTTGCAGACTCTGAAAGGTTTCTTCCAACATAACCCTGCATTTGGCTCCATATATTTTCCCATCAAGTCTGACTAAATTCCCTGTCCCTGATGAAAAACTCCATTGCCAGAGTATGGTGCTATCACAATCATATTTGCCAATGGGGATGGTGTTTCAGTGGAACGTACAATGTGGTTTACCGCCACACCTACCTTTTGCATTTTATCCCAAAAAGTTCAATTTTGGTCTTTAATAACCAACGCACCTTCCAAAAGTTTGCTGTGTCCCTAATATGGCTTATAGCAAACTAAAAACGGGAATTTTATTGGTTTCTTTTTAAAATAGTTATTTTCATGCCACACTTTCATAAAGACCACATTTATGCATGAATAATAGTTGTCGCGAAAACAGATTCTCCTGTCTGAGCTGTGGGTCTCTGCCTTTCACCTGGATTCACCATGGGGGTATTGCCTCTGATCACTTCTTTACTTGTTAGGCCTGTATATTTTGGACAGCCTGGTTTTTATAGGTTTACAGTTTCATCATACTCCTTCAGTGTTTTTGACATTGGATTGAACAGCACTCCATGAGATGTTCAAAGTCTGGGAAATTGTTCCATAGTCTAAGAGTGGACCTTATAATGCTGTTTGCTCCCAATTATTCTCCTAACCAACCTCTGAGGCATCACAGACCAGCTGTATTTGTACTGGGTTCAGACTATATACAGGTAAACTCTATTAAGCCATCAGCAATCCTTAGACAACTTCTGAAGGCAATTGGTTGAGGTCAGATAAAAGGGGACTGAATACTTTTGCACACCACACTTTTTTTTAAAATCATGATTCATTTCCTTTCTAATTCACAATTGCATACTACTTTTTCATACAATTTTAACAAAATGAATGTATGTCTATGGATGTTTTGGGAAGAAATATGGAACATTTCAAGGGGTATGAATACTTTGCAAGCCATCTAAATCCAGATTAAGCCAAGACTAAAGTAAACCGTTACTTTGTTAAAGTCCAATACGAAAGAGCTTTTTTTAGAGGATTTATTTATGAAGAAATATAAGGCAGGGCAGTGTATCAATAAACTAGCATCTAACCACGATGACACTTTCTCCATTTTACATCAAATTACATTTGCTTTTGGAGCCTACTTCAGCAAAAACAAACAAAACACTTTTTGCAGATGTGCTAAGTTTGATTTACCTCAAAAGTTGACACCTACTGGAAATTGGGAAAGGATGTGAAACCAAGTCTGATCTTTTACATTTGGAAAACTAGTCGGAATGTTGTGATGCTATCTACTATTGGAAGTACGTGCTGCCTTCAAATAAAAATACTAAAAAATGAACAGATTTTACAGACTCAGCACCGTTGTGAAAAAGGGTTCACGTTTAATGTTTTATTCACAGTAATCAGCTAAAGGCTTTTACTTGTTACTCTATTTACAAACAGTTAAAGTGTGTATGTAACACCACCTCATCTACATGCTTAATCATATATAATTTATTTAGCATTAACATATGATGTTGTTGGCATAATTTTAAATTAGAAAGGCTTTTCTTAATACATTTACACCCCGGGCATTTGCATCCTAACTATAATGTAAGTGTGCAGAATACTGCATGAGATTTAGCAACCGTTGATACCTTTTTTTAAACAGAACCTCACTTGAATTTTTTTCTTATAAAAAAAACAAACAGTATTACATATTTTGTTTACATGCTTTTTTTTTTTTTTACAAAAGCAAGGAATAGCTTAGAAGAGTCTGGGGTAAGTGTTTTTGTACAAATTATACTAGATTTCTATTTTTTTAGCCAGCTAAATAGTAAAATTATTCATATGTCTATCCAACTAAACTGATTGCAGCTGTACTTTCTTTTTACCATTACTGTATGGAGACAGTTTTGAGTCACTTGAAAGGAGAATACCCATTGTGCTGTGGAATAACTCCAAAAGCATTCGATTATAGCCACTGTGACTTCATGTCTGAGATGATGCAATGGTGCCAAAATAATCTGCGAATGATTAACGATTGTTCTCTATGATTGTGTTGTTTATGGGAATATTCTATAGGGAAAACAACCCCAGGAAACGACCAAATGTATCCGTTAACATTGTCTTTTGTCTTAATGGCAGAAACTTTTTAGTACAACTGCTATAACAGCTTGATAAAAATGATACATGTCCAAAAATAGTTTGATGTACAGTGCCTAAAACAATCTTATATTCCTTTTCTGGTGATTAGATTTGACTTTTACGATATTTCTTATCTGTGTCATTGCCCCAGAGTTAGAGTAAAACATCCGGCTTGCCAGACTAAGGGGTACAAATGCACAAGCACTGACTTGAACTCCTATGTCTTTTGCGACCAAGTACACACAGGCACGCACACACTCTTATGCACACAGACCACATCTTGATTAGGTTTTCATAAAGTCTGGGACTATGCTGAGTCTGTAATTGACTTTGACAGCAGAAGCCTCCATGTCCTATGGCTATGTTAAACGAACAATTTACATCTTCATTTCAAATTCTACATGGATAAAAAGCTATTAATTACATTAGTCTGCAGAGAGCCATTCCAGCTGTGTGGACTGTACGCATGTATCTGTGCCTGTGTGTGTTTCCCATCCTCCCCGTATATACACTTTTGCTCATTTGTATATTAATGCTGTCTTGCGGCCAAACAATGCCCGGTAACTGCTTCTCTGGAGATGAGTTTATAAACGAGGAGAGGACTTTTACTCATTTGTATTGCTTTGCAAAGCGGGCTCACTGCTTCTCGTATATGAGAATTTTATGGACAGGGCAACATTTATTAAATCTATTGACTTGTGCAGGTGCCGAGCTTCACACCACTTTCAATTCATAGCTTGTAATGCTCTTAGTTAAGACCTTTAGGATATTTTGCCTAGTGAAAAAACAAGCACAGTGTAAAAAAACACCTCTCCTGTAATGTATGTATGTATGTATGTATGTATGTATGTATGTATGCATGTATGTATGTATGGTAGACAGACAGACAGACAGACAGACAGACAGACAGACAGACAGACAGACAGACAGACAGACAGACAGACAGACAGATAGATAGATAGATAGATAGATAAGAAGTTAGAAATCTGTTTTTGCTTGACAACCAAGCAACTTTTTTCTCTTTGAGTGCTTCCTGCTTGCTTCAAAGAGCGCTTTAGGAGGATGCAAAAGTGGTTCTCTATACAACTGCACAGACAGAAGGATCCCCGCCATCATTTCTAAGCCATCTGAGTCATATGGAGAACAACATAGACCCCTGTGTTTGCTTTTGAGATAGAACAATCAAAGAACAACACTAACCATGTAATGAAGGGCCAGATGGACCTTATATGAAGTGGAGAGCGAGAGAGGTAGAACTGCATTGAAATGGAGATAGAGTAGAGGTGTAGACAAAATCAAGCTGCAAATGCAACAATCTTTTTAGTGCAAAGAGAGAGAGAGAGAGGTGTGCAAGGGTGGGGAGGTGGGGTTATGATGTGGTGAAAAAGTGCGAGCCATCTCGTCACATGCAGGCTGCCTGCGCTGAATGAGAAAGCTAAAAGGTAATTTCACGGATAAAGAGGAGGCCTAATGCATAGAGGTAATGTAGCAGGGGATGGAACAAAGGCAAACTTTCATCTCTTTAAGCTTGGATGGAGAGAGAGTGAGAGAAAGCCAGAGAGAGGGCTTTGATGCTTTGAAAATGATAATAACAATCTCAAAGTCAGCCTCAGAAGAGAATGTGCCCCCACCCCACTGTACCCCTTTACCACCACCACCACCTCTCCCTCTATGCCCTGTCCCCTTGTATTTTGCCCCCTACCACTTAATACAACTGCACAATGACTGTCTGGGACAAGGTGGATTGAGGGTGTGTGTGGGAGTGGGCAAATTGTGACACTTTGGACTTCAAAAATTACTAAACGAACAAACACAAAGATGATAAGAAAAAAGGAACTCTTATTATCCAGGATTAGAGGACTTGTGTGAATATTCAAAAGTCTGCATTATATAAATACCCTATTTTACATAGTAGGTCTAAAAAGATTCATTCAAATCTAAATGTTTTTTTTTAAACTTACCATAAATCCTCACTCTATAAAAAAAAATTGGATCTGAAGCTTTTTGTTTACTCAGAATATAGGTCTGCAAAACAGTAAACATTTTTGAAACACCACATTAGTGTGTTTTTCTGTGACATATCTTTTTTCATGCAAACTGAAACAGTGCGAGTTGGAATTTGCAACTGTGATTTTACCTCATTAACTAAACTCTCCAGGCAGCTGGGAAATGTGTAGCTGAGCGCCAAAGTAAGATACGGCCAACTAATGTGCACAGAATGTTGGCAGGATGAGGAATGACTTCAGTGCATGCAAAAGGACCGGGCATATCAAGGCCCTAAACACACCTACTCCAGTCACAATAAAAATGTTGTTGCAAAAAAGAAAGAAAAAAACAGTAAACAATTAAGAGAAACAGAGGAATTGATGGTTGGACTAACTGTGACAATGGATGAAAATATAATTGATCACTAGACAACACAGTTGAACAACCGTCAAAGCCAATCCTGTTTCATGTAGAAGCGAAACTAAGAGAAGCAGTCAGGATAGCCGCAAATCAACTATCTGCTTTAAAAAATCCAGAGCCAACTAAGCTAGCCCAAATCTTGCAAACAACTCCTCCTTCTTTTTGTTTTCTAGTGGTTATTGCATTTTTAAGATTGCAGAGAAATATGATTTAATTCTGAATCTTTATTCTTCTCTTTACAACCATTGTAAAAAATTCAGAAATCTAAACTGCCTTTTCAAGAATCTGTTAAAATCCTATAATGGAATCCAGTGTACTTAGTTTGACTTCTAAGTACTGTAATGTTGGCACTGCAACACAAGTAACGTGGTGAGAATGAAGTCATTATTCTATAGCAAAACTCTCTTCTTTAACAGATTGTCATGTTTAAGGACACCAAATATAGGAGGATATAATTGGATATTTTTCCTACAGTAAATTAAAATACTGAAAATTTTGTTGATGTTTTTAAAAGAAATGCTTTGCATTTAAAAAAAAATTTTTTTTACAGAATAAGTGAGCAATGTAAAGAATATTCCACATTTCAGGTGCAGAGTTTGCAATAGTCCTGCAAAGTGTTAACTTTCAAACCAATTTCCAGCTTTTACGGCATTTATTTTTCAAAAAAATCAATATTAGTTGTAGTAAAACTCAGGATAGTTGGGGGTCCATCAGAATTACGTTTACATAAAAAACCCACGTATCTCCCATTAAGATAGGGATATTCATACTTCCCATTTACACATCAGTTTCATGACTATATATACCATTTAAGTTACTTGCAAATTTATTTGACTCAGTGATAAATGTATCATGTATCTCTAGAGAGAATGGTAGGTTTTGTTTTTAAAAAACTGCCTTCACTGCTTACACTTTTTTTCTAACGGTTCGTTTTAGCTGCCAGTGTAAAAGGCATTCAGCAATTATTTTTTCCACCACTACAATCTTTGTGGTGCAACCTTTTTTTTTGTTTTTACCAAAAATGTATTGTTCATTTTGAAAGTCCTTTATTGTGTTTAAAATTTTATGCATTTAAATGCGTCAAACCAATTGAGTGTTGAATCTCATGATCTTTGACCTGTCATGGCGGGGGGGTGGGGGGTAAGCAAGTGTGTGTTTATCTATACCTCATCTACTACTATTCCTCCATGAAAAAACACAATTTACCACCCAATCATTAACTATTCAAACCATTTGGTTGGAAAGCAATCAGACCCACAGACAACATCACACATCTCTAGAGAATTAAATATGGATGCTTTAAATTTATAAATGTAATGTTTCATTTTAAGATGTACTATCAGTCACACGAAACAAAAACAGATAACAGTTTTAGAAACAGTTAACAACGTTTTCCACATTCATAATGATGTCATTCATACTTGTTCAAGGTGCGGCCTTCCTTTGTTATTGGAGTGAAATTCTGCTCTTACCATAGATAAAATCCCAGCACAAAATGTCCCTGTGCCTTTCTTCATTGGTTATTCAGTGCTGGTTAGCACCAATTGCACACAGAGAAAGGCCTCCTTTCTCCCTCATTTATTTTTTTTCTCCTCCTGACCCCTCAGAGTATCACCAGACCTCAAAATTGCATTGAATATATAAATTCTAATGCTAATAACTACTAGCAGTAGATGATAATGTCCTTGACTGGTACAAGAAAAGATCCTTTTCTCTTACATGACTCACTGGCTCTGAATAACATTAGAAGAGTTCACATTCCAGCCTCTTATTTCTTTCCCATACTTTTAATTCACTTTTCTTTATTCTTAGTTTACCCGACACCTCCCTTCTACCTCTAGCCTTCTTGTAGAAGGAAAAAAATAATAATTCAGCTGAACTGTGAAATATTAATTCATTTATCCAAAGTGATAAGATCTTGCTGGTTCGCTCAAAAATTCCAATGACATCCATTTGCCATTAAGTCAGTGCAACACATGGGCAACAAGGCCTCTGGAGCTTGTCTGTCTTTGTAGCCCCCTTCGCACAGTAGCTTCATTTTAATGCCGCTGGAAGCTTTTCATGGTAGGAATTAAATTATAATACTTGTTTCAGTGGCATGCATGTTAATGGACAGAGCAAAGCTGTCATTTAAGAGATATGACAAAATGACTTCTCGTGAAAACACCCAGAATGTCTGGTAAAGACGTTTTAGTGTTTCTTGAACAACAAAGAGTATCAAGTTGTCAAAAACCTTGTATGTCAAATTTGTTTTGTTGAATTGGCAATGGGCAATTCGATTGGTTTAAATTCAAATGTCCAGTGGGCTCCAAACCTCTTCTTTTTTTCTTGAATAAATATTCTAATGTTTTTATATAAAAAAACTGGCTGCGCTTTGGGGGCATGTGAAGAGGCCTACGTAGCAGGATTTGCCCTTGTTTAAGTTCCCTAAAAAGGAATTATTTCCCATCCCACAGCCAGCTCTCTGGAGGTGAGAGCCTGCCTCTTAACATGAGCAGGTATCGTTCTTAAAAACGCTCAAAGTAATTGTACCTTTGAAGTTACACACATCACAGATGGCAGAGACAATATTGCACCAACTCGTCTGGGTACTTTGCTCCCATCTCTCCCATACGTTTTTCATTGTGATGAAAACTACATTATTTGTCACAAATGTTTCATTTAAAGAGGCCAACTGTCAATCAATCCTGCAATCATTCACGCAATCACATTAATCATTCCTCTATGCCTTATTTGCATCATTTGGTATAGAACATTCAGTCCCCAAGTGGATTGTACTTCACTGCTACTGCTATATCTGCATGTGCTTTTAACAGCATGCTCCTCATTTCACATCCGTATGGTTCACTGGGAGCAATAGTCACGGATAAATGCCATTAGATTTCCCTGAAATTTCAAACAAAGAACCTTTTTAAGATTTGGGTTTTCGCAACTTTCCTAAAGCTGAAAAATTTAGGGTTCTTTGAGATTAAAGTAGGATGGTGTAGTTAAATGATATGTGTTATAACTGAAACTTTTCCTTTTCATTTGTGTTCAGAGTTATCATTAGATGTAGTAACTTTCACTTCCATGTCTAAAATTATCATTATACTAAGAATTCTAACAAAGTAAAGGTAAGCAAAACTTGCTGAATACCGTAAAGGGTAAGTTCAATTTTTTTTCTAAGCTTATAAAATCAAGATTTATATGTTAAATAGTGCAATGACGTGGAGTAAGTCTAGAGCAATGTTGTCTGAGTAGCGTGACTAAGAGATTTAACAAACTGGCACCCACTGAAGTGATTTAAGAGCACTCAGGGGTGAGCCTATCACGCCTCAGCTTGCCACAGATTTGAGCAACTGTTATTTCTCCATTCTTAAAGTGAATGCAGCTTTTCCGTAATGCTTCAGTTTTTCATTGACGTCATTACTCTGATTTACCCCAATATCTAAAACAAATAAATAAATAACTTCTTCCCTTGTTTACTTAATTGGAGATCCCATATTTTCTGGATGCACACATGATCTTTCATGTAAAAGTAGTGTCAAACCTTTATTCTCTGGCCACACTTGCATTCAACTTTGAAAACATATTCATGACAGTGAGAGGTTTCTAGACAACACTATTGCTTATGCTACTCCATCAGCGTCAGCATTTGTCGTTTGCAAGCTTGATTAAAGTAGGTTTTTGAATATATTGAGAACTTTGAAATGGAAAGGTCAGAGGTAATTTATGTCTCTTAGGGTTTATGAACAAGCTCTTACATTTTTTGGGGTTCCAAAAACCCAATATATTTGAAATCTGAGAAGTTAATAAGAGTAATAAGACCGAACAATGTGTTTTTAAATTATTTTTCACAACTGGAAGCTACTATCAAAACACTGACCTTACATAATGTATTGTTGCACAAAAGTTAAATTACATGAAAACCTACACTTGTCTCGGACATAAACCATGTTTTATGCTAATTGCAAGCAGAAAAAGCTCCAAGATAGAATGAGGAAGCTGGTAAAACAGTTTAGGGGAAAACGAGGTTTATAGACAAGCTGGTCTTTACAACATGCTGTTAGCATTACACAAACATTCAAAATAAAATAAAAACAATGAAAGTCTGATAAGTAACAAATAGCGAAATAGCCATGGGCAACTACATCCCACCGCAAAATACTGAAAATTAGCAGAGGATTGTTCAAAGCACCATAAACAGTAATGTTTTAAGGGGAGAATAGGGACCAGACATCAATCAATGTGTGGCTCTGTAATGAGAAGATGAAACAGATTTATCACAGAGACACAGGAGTTTTTTGGGTCTCTGCAGGTATAATGCCGTGAATCATTACCACCTTTCAGAATCCCGGCTTGAAGAGGAGCTGTTACAAAATCCCTGTGCTACTGTGTGATTTTCTCAGAGAGAAAATTTATCAGGAAACCATGCGAGTGAGAAAATCAGCAAGAGTGGCCCTTTCAGCACAGAAAGAAGAGAAGAAGAATAAAGGCTAACTACACAAACAAAAAGAAAACATTGAGATGGAGAAGCAGGGAGTACAGGAAGACAGTGGGTAAAGTGAAGCTTGAGAGGCTACACAAGTTTTTTGCCTTGAATAATAAAGTCTGTCTGGGACTCAGGTCAACGCTCATCATGTCCTGCTCCAACCTCTCACACATTTAATACTGTCTGCAAGCTTTCCTGTGTTGACTGACATGCCCCCCCCCCCCCTTTTAATTGTGTTTCAGACGGTGCTGAGCTCAGGGCTGAATCCGTTAGAAAAATACAAATTCAGTTATTTCTATGGCCTTTTATGTGTCTGGATACAGCAAATGTTCTAACCAACTTTGACACCCGATATGCTGCTCTGGTGCATCTTTCTGTTTATAACAGCAGGTAAAAGAATGCATGAGTATATATCGGTAGGCCATTCAGCATAACCAGTGATAACATAATAATAAGGTCATATCAGTATTCATCTGACAGGCCGGAACAGGGTCCAGTGTTGATAAAAATTACATTAGGCCATCCAAGATTAAGCACATTTACTCAAAAACGTACTCAGGTACTTTAAGTCTAACCCCATATAATGGGTCCATTCAGCAACTGCATAATGGGGATCGTGTTTCAAACTGGATTTAGAAGAATCAAATAAAACATGTCATTTTGATCAAAAAGTAAGAAACACTCACCAAAATGCATCATTAGGACAGCCCTTGCCCACAGTTTAAGACATTAGGGGCGTTTATCCATACGGAGTGGTGAACATAATGGGTTGGGCGTGGGTTCATCGGGTTGTCTGCTAACATTTTTATTGCCTTTTTGCTCCATACTTTACCCATTAAAGAGTTGGAAATGTTCAAAAATTGTGTGCCAATTTACCAGTTATTTGCCCGCTAAATGTTGAAGCACTTTGCTGTCATTTGAGGTGATCAATGCTTAATGAATTAGTCTGTTTTTCACCTCCGTTAAAGGCAGACATGCTTAGCACCTTCCCAATCCCTCCGAGACCCTGTCTGATGGAAGCCTTCCACCCCTAATTTATGAAAAGTGAGGAGCTAAGCAGTTCACGCGTCTAGAAGTGCTAGCTTTTTGGTAAATTGCTTTTTGTGAATTCACTTGAGTCCAAGGCAGAACTCAACCTCGACTTTCATTAAACCCAGAATGAAAGAATGTCTTGAGAAGTGGCGGAAATAAAGAGGAAACAGAGACAGAGAGACTCAAAGATAAATGGCAAGAGCTCAAAGCAATGTTTACATGATGGGGATGAGCGTCCTAATGCAGTGATGATTGCAGAGTGTTTCCACTGATTCCATTTAGCCTATTGAATTAGACTGAGCTGAAGTCAGCATACTGGCCCCATGTGCTCAAGAAACAGACACCCAGGCATCAAAATCCAATTAAATACATTTGTTAAATAATGTCATGATTGCTTGAAAATAGTTTTCAGTGGGACTCCATTCATTGTAAGCAATAGAAACGCCATTGTTTTCTGATCTTTGAGAAAGGGTTATGCAGATTGATAGAATTAATTGTCTGGCAAGCAAAAATGTCATTAGGGCACTCCAATGGCCATGATGGCCCATTTATATTCCCAATCTGTTAGCGCCCAACCATTTTCATTTGTAACTTGACATGATAATTTGGCCAGTCTCCAGCTCACAGGCATAACTATCACATTGATTAAACTGGACCGCTCCTTCTTCATTCTAATTTGCTGGACAAGCAAAAGCCATACAATCTTATGTTGATCTATCTATCAACTTTAGCTTACGATCTTAGCATGAGACAATAATTACTATATTTCCAATACAAAAACAGTTGCACTGAACATGTCCTATTTTCACTGAGCAGATTTAAACTAAAAACATAAATTGGTTATAACAAATTTAAGCAAATCAGCTTGTATCAGTTATAAATACAAAACGTTTTAAACATGTTTACATAAAATACCATCTTTCAGAAACTTCAGACTAATTTCATGTGTCTGGGGAATTCCATTTCACATCACTTTTGATTGTTATTTGTATTTGTTATCATAGTTCTCATCCTGAGCAGTTCCAAACATCAGCTTCTACACCAGTGACAGACAGACAGACAGACAGACCAGACACCAACATCACTTCAGAGGTCTTAGATATGGCTTGAGACTTAATTAGACTAGAAAGAAAAAGCCTCTGGCATCTTGAGTGGGATACAGGCTATGTTTCCATGGTAATATATTCTAGGGTGCCAAAGGACTGGATCATTAGGCCTAACTGGACATTTTAAGGTGAAAGGTCAGAGGCGCTGCAGCCCAATGGGGGCAACTATAAATCTATCATTACATAGACTCATAAACATAACACACACACACACACACACACACACACACACACACACACACACACACACACACACACACACACACACACACACACACACACACACACACACACACACACACA
>JAVLVB010000757.1:1618070-1653432 GCA_032876305.1 Orestias chungarensis | reverse complement strand
TTTCTGCCTGCTGATTCCAGAGGAGTGAATGCTGCAATTCAATGACTCGATGCAATCTGCTGGGGTTCCTTAGATTGGAAACTTTTTCAAATTGATTTGTTAGAATGTATCCTTGATTTTAATTGATTTTTTGTAAAGTGCCTTGAGACGACACCTGTTGTAAATTGGCGCTATATAAATAAACTGATTCTTGATTCTTCTTGAAAGTACATTATGTATTAGTCTATGTGACTGCAGCATTTGAAACCTCCGTTTGACTGGGTTTTTATAGTTAATGACATAAAACGTGCTTCTATATTCTCATACATAAAATAAAAATCCACTTGCAAAAATTCTTAGTTTGTTCTTAAGCCTTTTTTAGTTACTTTTTCATTAAGCATGGTGAAAGTACACATTCCATGTTGTTATCCTTTAAATCCTTGGCCTAGTGTTTGACTCATTGAAAATAATTCTTAAAACTAAAGCAGCAATTGCTCCAAAAATGTGTGACCAAGTTAAACAAAACCACTAAGTTTTAAGGAATGTTTAAAATAAATATAATTACTAATGATCAGCTTTATTTCCTCCTCACCTAACTGCCTATCAAAAGAAGGGTTTCAAAAGAATTCATGCAAAATGCTGAAGCCTTCCAGTATCACTAATTCACACTCTTGCAGTTAGTGTGTCACATTTTAAGGCATGTGGATCCCACTTAACATCATCCACATGTCAAGGACCAGTTTTAGAAGTGAAAGAACAAAAAATAACTTTTACATAACATTCAATCTACGCACCAAAGAAGCAGGGTCACATATAGCAATCGTGGCCTAAAACTGCAAACATAAAATCTATGTAATATTAGTAACAATAGAAATAACTGAACTGCTGGAGATAGGCATCAGCAGACCCTCAAGACCCCAAAAGGATAGGCGGGTTGGATGCATGGATGGGTGTATGAAAATAACTGTTGATTTGCAGTATTATTAGTGTTCCTTGTGACACATCTGTACCATAGAACAACAAACAAAAAACAAAACAAAAGCTAATTCTATCTCACTGTCTCTTACATCCTTCTCTGGTGGCACCTGAATATAGTTACTGTGATGAACCTCAGTCACAGAAGCGGGTGTAGGTCTAACCCCATCACATTCAAGGGTGACTGAATAACAAGTGTGAGATAGTGAAAGAGAGGTGGAGAAAATAACCTCAATTTACACTCATTTTCACATTTCTTTGGCAAATGTTGCAACATATTGGGCTTTGCCTAGGCACAGCCCGTTTTATCTCCGGCTCCTGTGTCTATGTGGGGCATGTGTGGACAATGGACAGACTCTCCCGGTTCTGCTAGTTGTCTTTAACCCCTGTGGTGAGGCTGAATAAAACACCTCATCTTAAGCTTCGTTTCTCCAGCTAACTCATTTTCACACCCACCTTTTCTTTACTTCCAAACGGCTGAGACAAAAGCAAGCCCGATGTTAATGCCATTTTGTTGGTGTTCTTGTATGTGTGTTATGTGCATATAGTTGTCCTGTCTTTCTCCTCCAGAAAATGGCGAACCAATATACAAAAGGCTTTCTTTAGATGTTACAAAAGCAAGCAGCAACAGTCTACGTGTAAACCAGGGTCTGAAAAGGTAAAACAACTAAAAGTGTGGTTTCCGGTTTTTGCATTGGGCATTGTAAGAGATGCCCTTTTTTATTTTAAGAACAAAACAAATGGTGATTTATATTTTTAACAACCCTGTTTGTATAAAAAGACGATTACTAGTTACTAGTCACCCTCTGATCATTGTCAGTTTTTTTGAACTTTGCTTACCATATATGCAATTCCAAAGGAGGTAAACAGGATGGTGTCATACATCAAGTAGGATTGATGTACAAAACCTGATGAAATTTAGGTTACACGATAGAATACACTAAGGGTCTGCCAAAGTGGGACCAAAGAGATATTCTGCAAGAAAATACTTAGCTTTAAATTGGGGTTAAAGTATCCCCATTAAGAACATTGTTTCTTGTTTGGTCCACAGCATACAGACTCTTGCTTGCTCGCTATGTATTTATAACTGATACCAAGCCTGTTTTACTGTTCCAATCCCACACCTCGGAGCAGGGTCGGTAGATGATACGACAAGAGACAAGAGCGGACAAGCTAGCAAGGCCGTTTCCTTGCCAGCAGACGAAATTGAACAGGCGGTTCTTGCGGTGTGAGGGCAGCACTTCATGCTAGCTTGTCCAGTCATATGGGTTTCCAAAATCGCGCTCTTGTCTCTTGTCGTACCTACCGAACCTGCTCCGAGGTGCGGGCGTGGCAGTGGAGTTTATGAATGCTTGGAGGGGCGTGGCAATGGGCGTGTTTTATAAATGTGGCCCTTGACACAGTGACAGTGATTTAGATTTAGATTTAGATTTAGATTTAGATTTAATATTTACATTTAGATTTAGCATTTAGGTTTAGATTTAATATTTACATTTAGATTTAACATTTAAATTTAGATTTAATATTTACATTTAGATTTAGTATTTAGATTTAACGTAGACGATTAACATTTAAAATTTAGATATATATTGAACATTTACATTTAAATTTAAAACCTAAACCCAGAAACTTCCTTTACATATAGAATTTTGCTAAATGTGAAGGAAATGATCTAGATGTGGAGAAAATGTGAGTGCGAAAACTGTGATGACTTTCTTTTACATTAGGCGCCCCATACCGGCAGACCGGAGACAACGAGAAACTAAGGGAACTCGAAGGGAAACCCGGAAGCATGTAGTCATGGAATCACCGGCCAGCTTACATCAGGAACCGCGACACCTACTCAAGCTTAAAAAAAACAAATCTGAAACACTGACTGAAAACTAACCGGATGTGCACTCGCAAGTTATTTCTTAGAGATTCCTATCTTTATTGTTTCTTCATTGGATTTGCATTTAGTGTTATTTAGGTGATGTTTGTTATACTTCCTGTAATTTTGATCGATGGGTGTTTCTAGTTCTTACGTGCCTTCATACAACAGGGGGGAAAAAAACACTTACTTCTGACATTTTGATTAATGTGCACTGTCCTAATTTGTAAACATAATTAAAGAAAAAAAAACTCTCAGACAAATTTCTCTGGTAGGATTGGTGGATAGCTTTTAGATAGCGACATAAAAATATTCAACTCTGCTGCTCAAACCACAAATGCATTTTCCTTTATCAATGTGATGCTTCTTAAATGATTTGTTTCTACAAAGAAATAATTAAATTTATGCATTTTTTATTTTAGTATTATTAGTATTTAGTTTAGTAAGTTTAGACAACAAATCAAATACGTTTAGGAAATGAACAATGACATACATCATACAATTTCAAAGTTTTAAATGAATTTATTTCCCTTTAACATAATACAAGCTTTTTAGATCTATCCAAATTCAGTTTATTGAATATAAACATGACATTTCTTTGTTATTCAGCTCCATATCTATTAGAGTATCTTTCCGTAACAAGTGATTACACATTTGTATGTCCATTGCATCTGATTACCAGGTGATAATATATATATCAGACGGAATTTTTACGCTTTTTCAAGATTAGTCCTTTGCTTCCAGCAATCCTTCCACTCGTGTTGCCAGTCTCCAAGAAACTATTTTATGCCAGTTTCGATTTTTCACAGGAGTTGTGATACATTGCAATATTAAACCAGGTAGAATGCTCATTTTCTACTAATCAGCAGGCCCAGCATGTGAATGTGAGATTCCTGTGGTGCAGCAGAAGAGGAAACGGATCACTGAGTCTCCCTGAGGTCCAGCAGAGTGATTAGGCTTTAGATAGGAGAGATCATCAATTCATACTGGGATCTATACTGGCTGTAATGATGGGGGGCTGGTGTCTTTGTACAGTATGCGTGTGTATGTGTTTATGTGTGGGGAAGGAGGTGGAGAGGACAGGAGGTGTTAGGTGGGAGATAGTCAATTAAAATTTGAGGAAGGCTAAAGAGAATGATTATATGCTGACCTTTACAGCAGTTTTAGACACCCTGACCGTGAAAGGGTTATAAGGAAGTTTAAATGAGAACAGACACGCACACATAAACACACGTCGAAATACAGACATACACTGCATGCCCTATGGATTGAAATTAATTAAACTTCTAGGTGATTTACCAGAGGCTGATCGGAAGCTAATGTCCTTCTGACTGTTTACCTGCCCAGAGCTGAAACAACACACACCATAACTAATAGGTTGAAGAGTAGGTGAAAGATCGTGCCCCCATACACACACACTGAGAAAGCCCTCCACACACGATTAGGCAATTGAAGACCATTCTTAGTTTAGATTGTGACTGTTGCAAAAGCAATTTTAATTGTGTATTACTGAGTATTAGAGCTATTGCTTGGAGGGCTGGGGTTTGTTTGTGCTAATGCAGACTTTAAATGAAGTTAAATGTATTGAGAAAAAAAAATTGAAAAAAGTCACGACCTGTGGATCCTAAACAATAACTAAGCAAACATGAATTCAGAACCGATATTTCTTCAGCATTCAGTATGTAAAAAAAAGGAAAATACCTGTAAGTACAATATATTCCAGAGTTCAGGTTCATATATTTTATTTTAAAACACAATGAGACAACATGATTATTGCCACGGTAAAAACTAGACTGAGTAATTCAATGACAAGTGTATTTGTAGTACTAGGATCCGCGGGCACCTGTGTCTTAACACCTAAGCAATGTCTTCCACATTTTCTCAAGAGTTTCTGACTTCAAGAAAGAAAATCCCCACCTTTGTGGAAAAAACTTTATACTTTGTCTCATCAATTACACATTTAAAGGATTAACATGCATGTTTGACACATCATGAGACTCCTGGCATTTCAATCTAAATGGTATATTTTACTACACATGGATTACATAGGCAGTTATTAGAATCAATTTGTGATTAGTTAATGTACTACTACAATAATGAGTCTTTTTACAATAAGGCAAACTGAGAAAATGATTTAAACAAAAAAAAAAAAAGGGCAAAAGTGTTTTATATAAAGCAAATTAAATTCTTACCTCCTTATCTTACGTCAGTTTATTGGAAGTCAACATTAGTAAATGTTGGGGAGTGTTAGTAAGTTTCGATCTGATGTTTAATCCCTTTTTACAGCATGAATTACCGTTATGACGTGTTTGTAAGGTCGGCAATGCTCTTCTTATCTTACTAATTTTCATTTCCAGAAATAGCAGTATTTTTACCTCATAAATGAGCCAGCTATTAATTTTTACTCAGTTATGTAAAACTTAAAACTCGTTGGCTCGCCATAATACTGCAAGACAGACATTACAAAGAACAAAACAATGGGTGGAAAAGACACTAGATAGCGATTAATAGAAGAACTAAATGTAGGCGAATGGCGATAAAGCCAAGAACAGCCACAGACAGTAAAGGTGGACGTCCTGTGTTGGAGACAATCAGAGCACAGGTTGGATATCCTTTTATGTCTCTCAGGACTCATAATAACCGGGCTAAACGTTTATATTAACACAGCATATCAACCTCCCCATCAAAGCAGTCAATGATAGAGAAGAAAAAAAAAAGCACACGTAATTATACCCCGGCCTGGAAATGAACTGTCGTTAGTTTCATACACATCCAACAGAAAGGGAGGGAGACGGGGAGGGAAAACATGAGAAAAACCGAGAGAGAAGCAAAATCTAATTTACCCCTTCAAATCACATTCATAGGCTGGGACTGCCACGGACCTCCTGAGAGGAAAAGATGACAGAGAGACAGAGAGAGAAAAACTTAGGAGGTTGAAAAGGTCAGGGGACCTCAGCTTATGGGGAGATAGCTAAATATTATGTTAAGGTGGACTCTGTTTTACATACAGAGCTAATCAGCATGGCCCAGAATTAAAGGGGCAGATAATTAATTCTAGAGTAAGGGGTTATCCTGCATGTCTATTGTCTTGGCAGGAAAGAGGAGGGCAGAGTGAGACAGAGGAGGAAGAAAAGGACAGAACTCCCTCAGAATGTGTTGAACAAGCAGCGATAAGAGACGAGTCGGGACACAGGCAGGAGGGAGGCACATAGTGACGAAGGGGAACAAGAGATGGAGAACAGAAAGTTGAAAATGAAAAAGTATGATGGATGGAAGTCACACAAAGGCAAATCTCACAAAAAGTACTCAGTAAGGGAATAATGTTGGCAAGAATGAATCTTTTTGCACATCTGTACTCTCACTTCTTACTGTGGAAATATACAGTGACGGATGAACTGGCTCGTTTGGACAGGCTCAGTGACCAATGCATCTAGAGGTGTGATAATAGTGTTTGATAAGTGCACTTGATATATATCCTGTCAGTGGCATCGTGAAGTATGGGGTAAAGGTGTTTAACTTGCCAGTAATTTGTCTTAAGAGATAGTATGCTGCAGTAACACGGAGCTAAAAACCTAATTTTCACTTTGAAAACTTGCAAATAAATGACAGACAGATTATACAGTCTCTGGTTGAAGTTTACCTCATTTCATTTCTAGTTTTGAGTTTATGAATCCTATATGGTGGTCACTATATGATTGCATATAACCAGTGGGGAGAAAAAAAACACACTAAAAAAAAAACTTCCCAATACTCACCTAGATGTCATACTGATATCGAACAGAAACATCAATAACGACTTTATGTAGCTCTATCTATTGAACCTTAGATCAAAAGTTTTTTGTACAGAAATAAGGAAGAACAAAAGAACAAAGACAGTTTTAAATCAAGTCCCTATAAGCCAAAATCACGGTATTATAGAGCTGTGAATATATTTAGTAAATGCAAAATGTGGACAACTGACAGATATAAAATAAAATAAAATGAAATTTTCTTAAAAACATATCGAAGGGTTAATTCTCCTTTAGACATAGGCTTTTTACTGTTAAAGTGTCCTTCCCTAAAATATATTTAATTTCAGTATTTGGTCTGCCCTCAACAAACCCATGGTACTTTACCAATTCATTTTCACCTTTTATCTATAAAATAGTTTGTAGTGCTCTAGGGTCCCAGTGCAAGGTAAGATGTAACAGTTTCAACGTGCGTCATAGTACTGAAAACAGTCCCAGTGTGCTGATAGGTAGAATTTAAAAGTAATAATACTGTGAACAGTAGTCATTTTGTGCCAAAACAATGGACATACTTTGGGTAACTTGTCTTTTCCCTTTTAGAAAAAATCTTCAAGTTACAAACTTTGAATACTTTGAAGGTGGTAATGACTGCTGGGAAAGCCAAAAACAAGTTTTGGTATGCACAGGATGTTAAAAAAGTCCTAATATGCTGAGGGTTACAATTTAGAAGTGGTTGACTGTGTAGCGATCCATACCAGGCCACTTAAGTCCAGTGTTTATAATGTTCGGATCAGAACTCTTTCAATCTGTGAAAATTAAGTTCATTAGAAAAAAAATGAAAAAATTACAAGTTTATTTTACATGTCAGCTCACAATAGAAACTAGCAGAATCATTACAACAAATATCCACAAAACTTTTATTCAAATAATATTTTTGTATATCCTTTAGGTGATTGACTTTTTTAAATTGCATGCTGTGGTTGTTCTTTTGTCTTTAAATTTGTATCGTGAAAAAATTATAACCTTGTTTTACCTGTTAAAAAGCTGTAAAAAAAGTTATAGAGGTGATTTATTGCACACTCCTGTTTCAATGAAGTTTCTCTGTTGCATCTAACCCATTGTTTGGCATAGCTATTATTTTTGTTCACCTTTATTCTTAAATAGCTGATCTGTACTTTTTATCAAAAAAAAAAAAATCCTTAATGTTAATTCAGCATAAAGCTGAAGAGCAATGCATGACACAGATCCTGCCATGTCTTTAGTGGATTTTATACATTTTTCTTAGACATGGTGTTCTTGATGAACATCCCAATGACCAGATTGACCATCTTCTTCAACGTGTTATCCGATCTGTTATACCCACTGATGATGGCAACTTTCTCTTTTTTTTTAGGTGATGGGAAGCTAGTCAGAGCTAGTAGAAATAAAAAATAAAAAACATTTAGAGGCATGAGACGTGGATCTGTAAAATATTTTTGGAAGGGGTACTTTAGTCAAAAATAAACAGAAATAATAATAAAAAAAATTAAAATCAACACATCCTCAAATAAAGCCAATCTTAAACTCTTATGCATAACCTAAAGTCAATGGGCATATCTGAGTAAACATGGACTTCTATTTTTGAGGAATTTAAAGGGCAGTTAAGGTTGATTGAAAACATACCAACCAAAGTATATTAAGATGATTCATGCAACCTATTTTTAATAGATTGGAAGACATAATAGATGTCTGAAAAGGTCTAGTATGTGTTTGTGGTTCTATGCCATTTAAATAATTTTGCACTCTAACAATCCCATGGAGATTTTTTATATTTATGTACTCCACTACAGGTAAAAAAACAAAAAAAAACAAATCCTGCATTGGGAAACGTCTGTTTCTTTAGTATAAAAAGAAGGTAAAATGCCGATGACCGTTACAATCCGAAAGCTTGGCCCCTCTTTATTTCTCTGCCTCAACAAATGCTGCTGATTCCCTCTGTACTTCCATCTTTTGGTGCTCATGTTTAAACCATGAAGGAGACAGCCTCATTACCTATGTATCCCTCACCTGCCACTACAGAGGAAACGTGACATGCAAACACACCTCTACATGCCCGTTTGCGTTCGTCAGTGCAAGCTCAGTTGTCCAAAACAATAAGTTTGCGTGCATCGACAAAAAACTGTACCACAAAACAGTATTTAATGACATTAATATGCTACTGCACAATCATGCACAACGTGACAACAGCCTGGATGAGCACACGGATAGACGGAGCTCCACACAGTCAGCTTAGGAAGGAATATGGTGTGTTTACATGAACTAATGTCTGTTAGCAGGTATTTACTTTGAAGTATCATCCTCCATGCCTGTAGAGCAGCCTCAGATTATGTTGAGGCTGTCACTAAAAGGTATAAACAGAGGTTTACAGACATAACCACACTCACTCATGCACGGCAAAAGGAAAAGAGACACACGCACATGAACACTCCACGCATACACTGTATTAGTTCCCAAAGCAGTCTAAACGCATCGTCTAGCCGGCCTTAGAGGCTGCATATCATGGTTCTGATTTACATACATGAAGTGTTGTAAATGCAGCCCGATGTTTTCACCTCTGCAGAGCAAAAAAAAAAAAAAAAAAGAGATTACACTGCTTGGTAGTTTGCAACATGAAACGTTCCAGCTAAAATGTAATTTTTACCCCTATTGTTGGGAAATGAAACCAGGCACCCAACAAAAGACAGGATATGACGGTAAAAGATATGGCAGGGGTGGGGAGGAATACAAGACTTGGAGGGAGAGAAGAGAAGAAGGATAAAAGAGGAAAGATTTGCGTCTTTGATATTTGATATTCTGAAATGTGCGAAAACATGCAAGTTGTTGATATGAGATTATGCAAAGATTTCCTGTAGTAATTAAAGACAGCTTTTTTTTTCGTAATGCCTTCCACTTTTTTCTTTTCTATGCTTCAAATTACAACATTTAACACTGTGTTTAACACTGTTAATCAATTGACCTCCATTGTGAGCTAATCCTTAACTGTGCCTAATTCATTGAGCTGAAAGTGTCTTTTGACTGAGTTTTGTTCCCTATCTTTTCAATGACACTCATCCAAATGGGACTAATGTGGCCTCAACAGAGTCACTTAATTTCCATCTGCTCAATTTAGTGAAGGATGAGTGTTAATGTGGGAAGAAACCGAGCGGGTACAGCCTTGTTTCTCCTGTCTCAGCTCAAACTCAAGCTTGAAATATCTGTTACATTTACAGAAGATGCTTTGATGTTTTAAGACTCTGTGAGTGAAAGAGAGATGTCCAGCGAGGCCAAAGAAGTTCTAACGTGAGAAAACACTTTCAAAACTACTGACTTCCTTCTTTCAGGACTATAGTGTTAGTGTCTTTATGAATTCCACCAATGGATTTCATAGCGGCACTGTTCTTGCTGGTACTATCTGCACGTTGGGTCAATGGTAATGCAATTACCGATGTTTTACCCTGTTTTCTCCCTGTTTTGGATAGAATATCACACTGGGCTGCTTCAGACAGGTGCACCTGTATATAATATTCTTACACAGTAGGTTATGTCCATACATATACATGTATATGCTTCCTTACATTCGTAGTATTTAGTGAAAAATTTTCTTGCCTTGCTGCCAATTCCTCCATGAGCGGAGTGTGTTATTGTATATATAGCTTATCCTGTCAGCAGCTGCTCCACATGGGGATGAGGCGTTAAGATCAATGCAAAAAGGAAAAAAAGGAAAAACATAAAGGTGGTAAGAATGAGAGAAAAAGGAAATAAACGAGAAAGACAAACCCTTAGTGCTGAAACCTGAGAAGAAGGGTGGGAATAATAGAAAGATGAGTAGAAAAAGACTAAATATGAATGATATTCTAATGTAAAGTCATACAGCAGGAGGAATATTGTTAGTTCCCACCCACAAAGGTCAGAACTAAGCACACAGCTGTTGGCAGAGCCTGGACTGAGCATGGCCTAAAACTAAGGTGTGGAGCTTAGGCGTCATGAAGTGCTGTGTATAAACATAATCATTTGTTGAGTTCTGAAACTTTGTCTGATTTCCCAGTGTTTATTAGCTCTAGTAAACATAACATAGATTACAACATGATGTTTTTATGTGTGTTCACCCATCTCAGAAGCTACAAAAAAAAAAGCAGAGCAATCAGGGCAATGAACCACTCCAAAATGATGTTTGCTATTGCATTTATTAAGGCATCATTAGTATGTTAGCTCATTCTCTAGTAATGTTGGTACCCATACACTGAAGTGTCTTTTGTAGAAAATATTATCTCCATTCGCCTTCACATTGCATATCAACTCATCTAATAGAGGTCTGGGGGTTCATTGTTTTTGATAAACCAGGATGGAAAAAGCGTTAACTCGGAAACATGGCTTTGGTTGTTGGCTACAGCAACAGTTTGGCCCAAATGAACTCCATGCTAGATATTCGCAAAGTTTTTTTTTGTTATTACTGAAGCATTTTTGTAGAATTATTCCCTTTTCCACTGTCAGCCATTGCAGCCATTGGAAGGAACAGACTGCGAGACTGTTATCACAATCCAGAAATGCATTAAAAAATAACCACGGCACGGCTTTCAAAGACAATTGCATTTACACACATGCACGTGTTCACACATGAGCGAGCACCTAGGTGTGCATACGCGCAGATGCAGACGCACCAGGGCAATACACGCATGCACGGATTCAAGCGAGCACTAAATCGTCGTAAGGTGTGAGTGTGTGTGTGAGTGTGTGTGTGAATGCTTGTTTGTCCTGTCTGTTGGACTGGTGACCTGTTAAGATGTGTACCCTGCCGCCTGCCTGATGATCACTCTGTGGTAGACACCAGCCCTGCCAAAAAGGAGAAGTGTGTATAGCACGATGGATGGATGAAAAATCTTTGAAAACCTAAAGATGCATTAATATATTTGCTATATACACGGAAGAGAAGAGGTGTTCCCGCAGATAGCGGAGTCGATGTTCTTAATCCGAAGCAGACCCCATCTGTCTCCCATTATAAAGACTCTGCCTTAGCCCCAAGAATGTCTACATTTCATAAATATTATCTGGGCCTGGCAAAGTCGGCCAGACAAAAGCCAGAGAGCAGAGCATTTCTCAGAGCATAATTAGCAATCATAACATCATCCTTACATGCCATAGTCTTATTTTCTGGAGGCCTCTTAATTGCCTTGAGGAGGTAAAAAAAAAAGAAAAAAAGAAATGAAAATATGCTTCCCGGACTTGGAAAATAGATAGAGCCAATAACAACTTAAAAGTGGGTCAAGTATTCCTCAGGAAAGAAACAAACAAAAAGCTGAACAGAATATCTGCGCTGGAAACAACAGAAAGTTGCCCCCCCCCCCTCTGCTGTAAAAGATTGTTGCACACCAAAGCCAGCAAATGCCCTTTAGGCCAAGACAGCCATAGGGGGTCAAATATGTCCCGATGTTTAATAAGTTAACCTTTACATTTATATGAAACCAAGTCAATTCATTTTCACCAGCTTGAAATGTCCTACCTGCAGGAAAAAATAAAGAAAACCGTAAAGGAGAGCAAAAAAAAAAAAAAAGATCTAAGCTCATTACTGAGACAAGTTTTAAAAACCAGAGTGTGAGAAAGGGGAAAAGTAAAAGTTAAGCACTTCCTGAAACTTTTTTTCTTCCTTCCTTTCTGTTTCTTGAAGAGTTTACCCCCTCCCTGCCATCACCACCATGCCACCTGTGCTCCCCTATCACCCCCCTCCCTCCCACCACTGCTCCCGCTTACTCATTCTCTCTCTTCGCTCTCTTTGAGTTAAGGAGGGTAAGGTAATCGTAATGAAATGACCCCGTGAGGCACGATGGCAGCCCTCACATGATAAGTTATTCCTGACTGTCTTTTAAGCTGCTGTCAAGCAATTTCCCTTGAAACCCTGCTTTGTTTTTTAAAGGATGGCGTGTGTAGTCGCGCTGATGGTGTTGGTGGTATGACTGCGTGTGTGGTGATGGTGCTATAGAAGGTGAGGAGGGGGTTGCTTTGACACCCCTGCTTGTCTCCCATGAGAGGTACAGATGACAACCTCAAGGTATAGGTATGTGTGTGCAGACATGTGCACGCTTGGGGTGTGTCTACGTAAAGTGCTACGGGAGACATTTCACCGATGACAATCCCACTAATTGAAATGACAGATTATTCTAATGTGCAGAAAGTCATTAAAACCCCAACTGCCGTTTTTCCTCCTTTTTTTCTGTTTCCCCTCACAGAGAATATTTCTGACTTTAAGTCAGAGCAGGGAAATCTGCACTTGAAGGAGATGTTAGCTTTCCTCGCTTCAAGCTGGTGATTATTATCAGGATCACCTGCCACATAGTTAATTTCCAGGAGATACTTTTCAAACTTTCAGTCAAATCAAATGCACTGCTGGATGACAAAATTTGCTGGGTTGGACAGTGAAGTCTCCAATCTTTATCTGTTGGTATTGAGGAAAAAGAACCAAGTCGTACAGCGCCTTACAGGCAAGTTCATTCCCCATGAACACTTTATCATAATTTCATCATGTGTTTATTAGATTCTATAGGACAGACCAAATCCAAAATAGTATTTTAAAGTAAAAAGTTAAAATTAGCGTTTTTTTAGAACTGCAACTTTGAAAAGTGGATTTTTGTTTATTGCCCTTTACCGTATGCTTTGAAAAGCCACCTTCCGCTGCACTCAGTGCTGCAACTCTATTCACTGCCAGATATGCACATCCAAAGACTTAACTTTTTGCCACTGTTGCAGTTGTAAAATAGCTCAAGCTCAATATTTTTTACAAGTCAATTCATTTGCGCATTCCATTCTTTGTTCCTCTGTATAATATATAAGTTGAAATTTTAAAAGGATTTCAGCTAATCACGTCATCATCTTCCACTCGCTAGCTTTGTCTCTTACATGGTTATTTACAATCCAATTTATAGCTTTTGTGCAAAAATGGCTTTCTTCTTGGCACTCCTCTTTAGAGGCCAACTAATAGCCGTCTTACCTACAGATTTTCCCAGAGGTCCTGCAGAGGTCCATCGCTTAGGATCTCTGCATATCTTGATTTCCTTGTCTAATTTCCAATGCAATATAATGTGAAAAGTAATACAAAATAGATAAAACTTAAGCAAACTCTAGCATAAACTAACCAAATCTCTACTGTATTTGCCTAAAAAAGGTCAGGTGTAAAGTTTTTGTTCTTGTCCTTTATACCCTTAGTGCTGTAAAGATGTATTTTCCTTACCAGATTTAGCAGGCAGCGTATGACACAGAGCAACACATTTCAGCCCTGTATACGTGGGATTCAAAAATAAATATGCAAGCATGCTATAAGAAGCACATTGTGGCACAATGTGGAGCCTAATCCTAAACTACAAGTTTTTCTTGGTAACTGTCAATACATCCTGCACAGGCTTACCACAGGAGGCCTGTCATTTCCCTGAGTCAAAGGCTTGCCAATAAATAGACTTCTGACACATGGCATGTGGCTTGGAAATCATGAATAAAAGGCGGACAGTAGTGGTAAAATTTCCTGCATCCAAATGCTTCCTTTTTCCTCTGCTTCTCTGTCTGAGGCACAAATATGCAACATTTTTTTTCAATTTCCAGCTCTTGCCTTCTTTTTTGTTGTTGTTCCTCACTCAAGCAAGCAGACTACACTGATATGGCGTCACAATATCCTAAAACATTCAGGCTGATATGAAATTTTATCCATGCAACAGATCCAGACAGTTAAAACAGCAGCCAGGGACACATTTTTCCATTTTTTTCCTCTGTCTCCTCTCCACCTACTCCGCCTCTGCTGACATTCAGCGGAGGTAAATATTTAACTGCATGCTGTTGAGTGCCGTGTGCAGTGTGGCACAGGCCGGTCTGCGGTGGAGATATGTATATAGACAAGGCTGTTTTATTAAGAGTCGCTGCAGACATATTAAGGTAAAGTATGCCTGACACCTGGGGAGGAAATTGCCTGTATATGACACTATTCCTCAATACTGTGGCAGCTCGCTTCAGTGCAATTTTGCACCAAGCGAGTGACAGAGAATGACATGCAGAGAAGGAGGGAAAGCGAACGAGAGAAAGATGAACGTGTGAGTATTCGGAAGGTGGTTCGAAATCTAGGGGTGTGTCTCTCCAGCTGTCTGTGTGGATACATGTGTATAGGTGGCATGGTGTGGTGACACGCAGGGTTTGTAATTACCTTTCCCCATATGAGGGATTGGCCAAGAGATAGCGGTGTTTACCTGTGCTCTGCTTTGGTTGCTGTTGGCGAGCGTGACGGAGAGACAGGGAAAGCAATGAATGATTAAGTTAGTGACATAGGAGTGCAACATTTCAGCAAACACATGCGGGCGTAAAGGTTGAGAGGATAATTGTCCGGTTACCCGTATTGAAGTACGGTATGGTTTTAAAAAAGGCACCAAAACTACGAATGCGTTCGGTGTAAGCAGTTGTATTTGGCTTTATATCAAATAAGATGTTACAGCACATTGAGAAAGACAATGCTGGTCAACAACAGAAACGTACAAGAAGTAAGCCAGTATTTAAAAGAAGTAAATACCTGGCTATTTAAAAAAAAAAACGAAAAAAAGAATGGTTCTGCAATAGAAAGCCTAGAATAAGCGCCACCCATTGCTTTAATAAGGGTGGCATTATTTGGACGTAACAGTTGGCAAACCTAGACAAACAGCAGTTATAACTTGTTTTGCATTTTATTCTCAACATTTGGATGTAAGACGTCTAGCTTTTCTTTTGCTCAGAGCAATAAACAACAACATGCCGGGGTTTGATTTGAGCTCAGCAGCGTGATAAAGGGCCATTTAGCTATTCTTTTGCCATCCAGACTGAATGCTGCCTGTGTTGCTCACCTGTAAAAACTATGCAACATTATCCAGCATACAAGCAGATTGTTTTAAGCATGGTTTGTGATCTCATGATTATAAATGTAACTACACTCTGTGTAGGAAGTACAGGCGCAGTTTAAAAACCATGTTGTGGTATGTCAAAATATGTGATTCAATTAAAAAATATGTGATTCAATTTAAAAAGGAATTAAAAACTTGAAACCGAAATGTTTGTAACATACTCATCTATACCAAGAAAATTACAACTTTCCATATAAAACTGGACTAATTTGCCCAGGTATAAACATTTTAGCCAAGTTACTTCAGTCTTACACTCACAAATCAATCATTTTATGGCAAAATTGTTCATCAGGTTATATTATTTTTGAATGCTCAATTACTAATAATACCCAGTTGCATCAGGGAGGCCGTGTTTCTAGAATGATGTAGTTCTATTTTTACCATCTAGAGGACACTGTTGCCCACAGCCTGAACTGCCGGTGATGGGCGATGTGGTGCCTTTCCCCTTGAAAAGACACCAATTCACACAATTACATTCTAATTAAAAAGAACAACCTAATTAACCCAGGGAATGTGTTCCATAATTCAGAAATATTACCATGGTCATCCTTGTGCTTGTAAACGATTGCTGATAAAAAAAAAACATAAAAATGAATGGTATTCACCAATTAAAATGTGGAGATAAACATGGACTGGTGAAAATGAGGGAATTCTGAGACTTTATAGTTTTAAGTATTTTTATTATGACCGTGTCAAATATAAATTGAAGTCATCATGTTTGCTTTGAAGCCTGAAAGCTGCGATTGGGATGAGTGAGGCGTCACACAGCACGCTCTGCTCCTTCCCAGCTCCCCAAAGAGGGAGATACCAAAGAGCTGGTCTATATCTTAAAACATGCAGAACAAGAGCCTCGCTGAAAGTGATACGGTGGATCAAATTGCTATCATAAATTCTTTATAATTCAATAAAAACAGACTTTGTGTTACTAATACATTTCCAGTGTGTTCTCTTTCGGATTCCAGGACATATTGTTGTGCGCCGGAATGGCAGCACTTGACTGCCCCTAACTTGTGATTTGAAAATTGAACCAAAGGACAAAGAGGTGAAGCGACAATGAAGTGGAAAGACACAGGGAGAGAATTAAGGCGCAGGATAGCGGTACACGTCTGTGGCTCATCATCACCACCTCTTCCCATTTGGCAATATATCTTTCAAAGCCCCTCATCACCATCATAAGGTAGAGCCTTCCGCTCATAATGACCCATTTAAAGTAAATAGCCTTGATCATCAGCATAGTGACCATTATCACAGATATATGAATGAGACCACTCACGTGTCACCCACAAACTTCGTCTTTGTCATTTGGATACGTAAATGAGTACATGGGTGTGAGCATGCATGCATTACTAAACATCCAGTTAAGCATCATTAGCATACAGCTATAGCTTTTGACTTAATGTCTATAAACGGCCACATTTGGCATATAGTCTTACTATCAAAAAGTAATTTCTTTCCCTGTAGAACAAATGTGATTCATTTTCTAAAAATAACTGATAGAATTGCAGAAAGTCGTACTGGAAGTGGCAGAGCCTTACAGGTTATGGTAAATAAAAGGTATAATCCCCAAGTTCTGACATGTTCTGTCTTTTTTACTATACTGTATCTTAACAAAAATGTATACACCGTTTTGGAGAAATAGGAAATAAATGACATAATGTATTGTTTAAATAATAGCCTGCAAATTGTCCAGATAAGAGTGGTGCAAAATAACCCTAAATAATTACCTGTCCACCCCTTATTGGTAGGTTGTTGGCGATTTGATAGTTGTGGCTAGAATACCTTATTTGTTTTTGCAAAAGATTTTGGCCAGACCTTTCTGTTTTGGTCCTTCTCTCAAACAAGGAGCATGAAATGCAACTTGGTAGATGTACAGTAAGCAACTTTTTAAATCAAAAAACCAAATTTCTTGTAGTAATTCTTTTTAAATGCCAGACTTGTGTAGTATTTTTCTGGTGGTATGTTTTAACTTTTATAATATCTCATTGAGATTTAAAGGTAGTTTGACCTTTTAAAAATATCTCCTGATTTACCTTGGTATCTTTAATGTTGGCTACTTTAGGTTGATGGACTCAGTGTGTCTTTCCCAAATAACAAATCATAGACTTTAAAACATTTAAATGAGAACTAAATGAGAACAACAATGAGCTTCCAGTGTCTGATTTGTAGATTTTTGCTGCTACTTACTCCCCGTAGAAATAATAAATCTAAATGCTGATGCAAATCCTTTTAGTTAAAAATCTCCTTTTTTCAAATATTAAAAGTTTTGTTGTTTAACTGAGATTGCATTTATTGTATCCTAATATCTTGAATATACAATAAACGCACACTTAGAGCCGCTATTAGGACGGTGCACTCTTACAAAACCAAGGTAATAAAATTACACATGCGATATGTAAACACAAAATAATGTTTAGCAAAACTCCATGAATATCGTACATGTGCTGCGGAAAATGGAGCACGTGTTTTAATAAATTGTCCTATTTGATAAAAACAAGAGAGATGTTTTAAATGTGCACTGTCCCAATGTATGTCTAACAACTAACAGGAGCACAGAGGTGCATACTTTCCCTTTCCTTCTCTGCAACGAGGATAGATCACACAGTAGCAGCCTTTATATAATTGTAATTTCATTAAGCAGCATCATTTTAATTCATGCTGCAAAGATATGTTTGTATGGACAACATATGATGTAGACGCACACACACACAAACAAACAAGTGTACTGACACAGAGGCAGTGGAGATTGTGTGCGGCACAGCCTGAGGCTATCTGTCTGCCACAGTGACTCCTGACGCCCTCCTGTCTCCATCACAACGTCAGTCATACGACCACCGCTTTTTAAAAACATGTACAAGGACGGTAAAAATGTATGCAGGTCCCCAAGTGTGAGGACCTCTAGTTTGTTTTAATGACCCCAAAGTGCAAGGATAAGAATACATGTCCTTTGCACCTAACAGCCAAGGCAGACAACAGAATACGCAGTAGATAATAAATAAAAAATAAAAGGGGCTTTAGAGATGTGGAAATATCCACATCATAATTGGAATGGCAGAGCTATGCGCAGCACACATACTTATACATTGTAAACAATGAATAAAGGTGTATGTTTGATCCTATCCAAGGATTATGATGTACATAAACTCTCTAGATTTCCAATTTTTATCTGTTTTTGAGTACAGTCGGTGCATGTGAAACTGAGAGCGCTGCAAAAAACCGCTGCCGACATTTTTCTCCCATATTTTCTGTCTTTAGTGTGAATAATATACTGCACATTAGCACATCCATATATAAACCGAAAATATTGAGCAATATCTTTGGTCCAGAATCACCAAAAGGGATTTTTTTCTTTTTTGTGGGAAAACATCGCTTTTGGCAGCTTTATTATTAATTTGCAAAATTTATAGACTGTGATTTTGTATTCCCAACCATAAAGCTTTGATTTTGCACAATAAGTACATTTCGAAAGTTTGTATAATTAGGATTTACTGTGTATCTGCAGATGGGGAGCCACTTCCACTCACTGTTTGCCAGGCTACATTTGCAAAATGGATGTTGTAAAAATGCGCAGATGTTCTTGTACAAGTTAATGAATACAAATGTAAACAGTCAGACACTGACATAATTTCATACGCCGTACAGTGAATGGGCTTCAGGTAGTTTGTCTCGCCCTGCACTGGCAGCATTGAGTGTTAGAGAGGAGGTAGTTAGGGCCTGGTGCTCTGCCAAGCCAAACTCCTGAAGCATGCAGAAGGCTAATGTTCTGCTTGTGATGTGTGGCACTGAAAAACCACAGGACCACACACGGGGTCCACTAAAACTCCATCACTCACTCACACCCTGGCAGGGAAAGGGGAGAGGTGGAGGTGTGCCGAGTAGGAAGGCAGGGAAAAAGAGAGTGATGGCGGTAAAAACGGAAAACGAATGGAGGCAACACATGGGAGGGGGTTACAGTCATAACATTATGACCACAAGATTGAGAAATGGTTGCCTATGAATAAAAAAAAAAGGGAATGTAAGGTGTAAAAATAGACTCTCTGTATAGCCAGGGTGTCTTAATGCATATTCCATTCAAGTCTTTTCTTCTAGGATTTCTCATTCCTCAGTGGTGCGCGTAAATCAGATAGCTTGTATCAGATTGAAAGCAGTGGGAGATTCTAGAGTAGATCAAAGGTGTGGCTGTGGTTGAGATACGTCTGGCTGCCTTCCAGACACAGTTCATCTGTCTTAAATGGCTGCTCATTTCTCTAGTCAGATAGAAGACAACCTATATATAGGTCGTGATTAAGATATACAGAGGAACTTTCCTAAGTCAACAGGATGCTTTAAAGGCCTTTGCTCCCTATTAATCATATTTGCTTTAAATTAGCTCTCACTTTAGGGTTATAACTTTTTGACACTCTGGCATAGCTGTGATCTACGCCTTAATTATGTGGCACAGATCCATCCAGTTAATCTTACAATTTATGGGCACTGTGCAGGCTAAGCTGATCATGCTCTGTGATTCCACTGTGTACTTTCCAACCAAAATGTTGCAGAGGAAAGTCAAGCCGCTGGTGCTCAAACTACAAATAACAAGAGTTTATGTTAGCTTGCTACTTTGCAAGGAACAAAAAATTTATTGAGGTATTTCCTGAATGCTAAGAGCCTATTAAGCAGAATTTTCATGGCAAAAGGTGAGAAGAACGACTGGTGACATGTGAAAAGCATCTTGATTGTGATAGCTTTAAAAATATGATATCATCATTGTGAACCATACAAAACAACAAAGTTACATTTTATGCGTAGAATAAATTATTTATGTGGTTTATGGTTTGTTTGACCACAATTTGAATGTATAGCAAAACAACAAGCAATCTGCTGAATGTTGATTTGCGTTCTAAACCAGAACTAAAAAAGTCATTTTAATCCAGTTATCCGTACACACATTACAATAGAACCTACAGTATGTATCAAACAGTGCAGTCAAGTTCAGTTTGTTTATAATTGGCCATTCAAAAGCCTACAGTCAGTCTCCATGGTGAGCGACCGCTAGATGTGCAGGTTGATGGTAGTCCTGTTTTAAAATCAGATGGTTATGGTATGTAGTCGCAGAGTAATGTATATTGTGTATTCATGTGAGTGGGGGGTGCCTACAATGAAGTCCTAAGAGTGTGGATCTCATTAATGGCTATATAGAGATTGCTTTTAGATGGTATCGGAATGTATATTTGACACCGTTTTCATAATAAACTGCATCTGTTGAATACAGTCAAAGTGCTTTTATACATTTCTGTTTCAAACACCGTCTGGTTTGGAGAATACTGGTGAGAATTGGCACTAAAGCTATAATCTGGAACCATGCACCCCTCATTTCTGAGGTTAATGTGTAAGGTACACTGTCCTGGTTTACATAAATAAATAAGCCTGAATCTAGACACATTATTTTATTTTATTGTTTTTTTTATTTTTTTATTAGCAGATAATAGCTGAAATAAGTATGTTGATCTTCATTAAGACAATTCCCTCTGGAGATAGTCAAAAACAAAACCACCACGGTTGATATGGAAATCCTTGTAAAGGGCGGCACAAATGTTAAGGTTTGCCTAAAATAAATAAAATAATCTTTTTATCTAAGAGACCAACATTAAATAGAATAAAGCTGTGGCCCTTATATTTACTGCATGCATAGCTCTAAACTTTATTAAGCATAGCTTTCTGCTGCCAAGCTTCAATCTTCTGGCATAAGACATTTCATATACCTATACTTAGCGCTATACAAGCATCTCCTCCACCACATCTCATTCACCAAAGGCCATACATCAGCAAAGGCCACCTAATTCAAAACCAAAACAACCCTCCTTTAAACCGCACGTAGCCAGAAATGTAAGAGAGGCTACTGCAAATCTGGTTGCATGTTTGCATTCATTTAAAAACTATGAGTAAAATTGAAAAAATAAATAAATAGAACCAAATATATTCTTTTTAAAATGTCAATTTTGTAAGTTTTAAAAAGTGAAAAAAATATATATTGCTCTGTTTTAGCATAGTAATACAGAATCCAATATAACAATCACAAAACCAGAAGTCACTAACGAGAGTAAGTCTACATGTTTTAGGTGGCTTAACTCTTGCTTCAAAATCCTATTGTGGGCTTTTGCAATTTACATGCATCTTTACCAGTTTAACAGGGCAAAAGCAGAGCTCAGACACTCGGTCTCTTACTACTGCTTTATGATGTCACTGGCAAACACTCTGTGCTGGAAATCACACACCCAAACAGTGAAACAATTTGTTTAATTATAAAGTGCATTTACATAAGGCAATGCCTGCATAAATGAATGCATAATTGAACAGGTTAATGCATAATATAGTGCTCTCCAGAGACAATAAATAAAGTGCCTTTTGAAAAATGTGTGAGACGGAAAAAGATACAGAGCGGGGAAGCAAGAGACAACACTCCCCACAATGAATCAATCCAACATTAAACACTTTCAACGAAACAATGCCAAGGCCACCAAGGTAGGGAGGGAAAAAAAATGGGGGGGGGGGACGGAAAAGAATATGGCAGGAAATAAATACATAAAAAGGTGAAGCTTTGCTAAGAGGATTTCAGGACATGCTTCGTTTCTTTCCATAATCTGTCTATTAGCACCAAAGCATTTCCAGCACTCATAACCATGGCAGGGACACCATTAGTGACAGGCTTATTCTGTAATACAACTTAACAGAGTCTCCTGAGAATTTATCCCTCACTCTGTTGTTGCTTTTTTCTTTTTTATTGCTCTGTCTCTTTCTCTCCTTGGCTACCGTGCTTTGGAATCACATACTTTAAGGAGTTACCTCTTCCTTCGACTCTTCATGCGCTAACACTATGTGTCTTGTTTTCTGAGCCCAGTGTGATTTATTTTGTTGAGACAAAGGTGGCTTGTCAAGCTTGAGCAGATATTAAAAAAAAAATGCACCAATTCTAGTCCAGATTAGGGGAGGAAGCCTTCAAATGACCATGTGTTTAGTTCTGCTGTCCCTTTCATGGTACTTTGCAGATCCCTTGATGAAAAAAGTCAAACTCAAAAAGAATATTGATAAAAACATGACCACCTTAGCAAATGAGAGCCACTGTGCCTGCGAAGGTCAAATGTTGATTTGAATTTGCAGTTTTCTTTTCACTCTGATGGTTTAATAATATGTAATCTCTTAAAAAACTAACCTCAACAATGGCCTTGTGAAGTTGTACAGATGTCCTCTTTCTGTATTGTCAGGAAAAAAAATACACCTAGCTGTTACAGTCACACGGTTGAACAAGTTAAAAAATATACCAGGGCAGTGTGTACAAAAATTAAGATATTCCAAACTAAAAAAGAGGTTTTGTGCCCTTCAAATTCAAGAATTTTTCAAAACCAAAGTCAATAAAAGTACACTCAATGCATTTTTTTTTTTTTGTCAAGGAAGTAAACAAAGTGGCTATATTCATTAAAGCGCCTGTTATGCCCATCACGGTGTGTATTCAGACACCTGTCAGTGCCTGTTTGGGCCCTGGCGGCCCACGCCGCGATCACCGCTTGTGTGTATGTGGCTGTCAGGTACGATTGCTGCGTTATACCTTGATGTGTCACACCTGATTACAGATCTAGGTTTCTTTCTTTCACTCTTCTGCACTTCAAATATGTAGGAGGCATGCGTGTGACAGGCGGACGTCCACAGCGGTCTTGGCGGTTGGTGCCAGCTGGGCGACCTCTGATGACGCCCTCCATTTTGTTACTGGCAAATCACACAGATTACAAGGAGCGCCATCTTCTTGCTCTGTATGTTATTGAAGCACAAAACAGCAGCATCTGGCAAAAAAGTGACACATAAAAAAAAAGAAAAAAGAAAAGGGTGGGATGACAATAAAGTTAAAGGAAACGGTGTACAGTATGATGGAGTAGGTGTGAGACATATGAGATGAACAAAAAGCTTCCAATATGAGCAACAGTAATGAAGAAAAAGAAAAAAAATAATACATCCACAGACAGGGTACAGCTGTGAACACACACTGAGAAAAGGAGATGAAAAACAAATATAGAATGTGGGAAAAGAAAGAAAGGGGGGCTAATGAAGGTCATCAGCAGCCATGGTGGGGCTCCCATTGATAGAAAATTTAAGGAGAGAGGTAGTGGTGGCTATGGCGAGAATGATGAATATGATTAGAGCTGTGTGAGTGTGTGACGGTAATGAATTCAGGGTGTGCGGTAGGAAAGGGATATAGGTCTCTGGTAAGGTTGAATTTCTAATAAGGACATTGACTGGTCAACACGGCAAATGTTTTGAATATAAGTGTTTGATCGCGCTGTGTGCTGAGGCAGCAAATGTGAGACCCAGTCTGGCCTGCTGTAATTTATGCAAAAATAAAATAAAATAAAACAGAAGAAAAAAACAGAAGCATCAGGAGATGTCGTTAGCCAAAAGGCTAATTTGATTATTCCTCTAATATAGAGGATGATGACTTTTTTTCATGTCTTCCTTCTCTTTCCCGCTTCCTTCCTGTTCCCTCCCTTCACATCCACAGCTCCTGCTGCCTTTTTTTTTTTTGTCTACTTACACCCCACCCCCTATTCCTCCTCCATTCCTGATTCAGAGGATCTCCTTTATGCGGAGCAGCCGACCCTTTCAAGGCTGAGGGGAAAATAGTCATGCGTCTGAGTGTGCCCGGAAAAGTGAGAGTGAGTCTGATTGGTGGGCCTGCTAAAGGAGGTGACGGTGACTCACCTTCGGCCCCCAACTTCATACACATATACACACCTCGGCACTCCTTCCTCTTTTCTTCATCTTTGATGTGTGTTTGAGTCCATGGCAAATCAGGTAGCATCAGGCCTAGTCCTCATTTCCCCTTCACACCAGCCCCATTAGCGAGCAGGCTTTCTGGAGCGGCCTGATAAGGACAATATGCTCCTCTCTGCGCTTTCTCCTACATACCCCAAATCTAAAGCTACTCTCTTATTCTTTTTTTCTCCACCTTTCTGGTCTATTCCCATTTCTCCCTGTCCAGCATGTCTTCATTCCTCTGTCTGTCATTCTTTCTGTTACAGATTTCTCTCACCTTTAACTTTCCTGTTCATTTCAACACCACTTCCCAAATATCCTATTACTCTTCCCTCTGCTCGTTTCCTAACTCATTTTCTCTTCCTAAACCTGTTACTAACCATACTAACCTTTTTATCCACTTAACCACACACTCCATCTGCATCTCTTCCAGTTTTTGCCAATCTACCGCTGCCTCTGTCTGTTACTGTAGTTTCCTTCCAAATGTTGGATTTGTTAAGCCTCTTCTGCCTGTTATCCTCATTCCCTGCTTTAGTCTTAGACTGTTTTTCTGGTTTGAATTCTGTCCTAATCTCCCACTATGGCCCCTACTGTATTAAACTGTATTATTTCCACATGGTTTCCACCTGTCATGATTTCAGTGGACTTTTTTGGGGGTAAAATCAGCTACCTGATCGGCTAGCATTTTAGTTTACGTTGCAAATTTGTAACTCAAATTTACAAAATCCACAAAATAAACAACAATGCTTTACCATAAAAAAATAAAACAAAGTAACAATAAAATTACATTAAATGTGAAAAAAAACCAAAATATTTTTACGTTATGGTATTTCTATTTTTTTTTTACAAAAAAGAAGATCAACTGTCAAGATCTGCATGTCTCTAAGTTTTGTTTTTCTCTTGTGTTTTGATAATTACCTTGTTCACTTTTTTTATTGACAGGTATTGCCAATATGTAACGTGGAGGTCAAATTGGAGAAAGTGGGGTAAGAATTAGAATTTCAATCCAGGTTTGAGAACTTCCTGTTTGGTGTACAGCAGGAGAGTATTATGTAGGTCTTGGGAAGTTGTACCAAATTTCATACAGCTACGATAAAGTAATGTAAATGTTGTTTTCTGTGGAGCCATTTTTATAGCGCACATTGGATACTGTAAAAATACACCACGACTGAAGAAGTGCAAAAAATCCAGGGAGTTTTCTTTGACCTTAATGCCTGCACAAAAACAGCTGAAGACGGAAGAAAGTATTAATAAGAAAGACCTAAAAATATAAAGCGTGAACAATTCAACAGATAAAGTGTATGTTTCATTGTTGCAGCAGCAATTTCAAAATAGTACCAAGATTTCAAAAACAGTCACTATTCAAAGAATTACTGTTGTTGGTTTTCTCAGCGCAGAAGGCGTTCAGCTAAACAAGTTCTGACAGTTTATGTTTGGATTTGATTGCATTTCAAGTAGAGGGGACAGAGAAAGAGAAGGTTTACTTTACCGCTCCAGTCTGAACTTTTGGAGCGAGTAACTAACAGAAGTCTTGAGGTACTCCTTTTTTAATTTCAAGAAAGGTAGAAACAACTCCAGCTATTTAAATTGCATCCCACTTGCCAGATAATCAGAAAATCAAGAGGCAGCTTGGTTGGAGATGCCATTCTTGAAAAAAAAAATTCTAACAGGAGGCTGTGATCTACAGTGTCAACGTCTCGGATAGGTTAATGAACAAAACCACACAAAATCTACCTGAATCCATTGCTCCGAACACATGCATTCGGCAGACTCTTTCATCCACAGAGACTTTCAAATAAGGATATATCAAAGAAATCATTATCAAAGGTAAAACGCTTCTTAGAAGGAAGGCCACCAGTCTTGTGTAAGAGGAAACAGGGGTGACATCGCAGAAATAGAGTGCGGGGTAAGAAACTAAAAGACAGGTTTGTCGGTCCTTGGCTGTTTGTGTGATTTCTGTTTGTGGGTGTGGTTCAGATACTTTGTTTTGAACAGGTATATGTATTTATGCAACATATGTAAAAAGAGAAAAATCTAATCTAATATGTAATTTGTTTATAAATTAAATACATACTTTCATCTGTTCTTTCTACAAAATAAAGCGAGTTACTAAAACTTTATCCGAAATGGCCAGTCAGTCTAAACATCTGGGAAGCAAATGGCTAAAAATGTAGTTCCCCCAAAATAAGAAAAACGTATTTCTCTCTTCTTTCAGTGGAGTAGACAGTCCTTTAGAAAATACTGAATTTAAGCGTAATGCTATACATTGAACACTGCTTCTCTGGTCCTATGAATATGTTTACAGATGAAAAACTAGAGCTTATTAACTTTTTAATGTGTGAGAAGATTAATAAATCCCCTCTATTATCAGTGAGCGTCTGCCGTAAAAGTTTGTCACAGTGAAAATAAACCTTGAGCTTACAGCTCCAATTTGACTACAACTGCGGAATGTCAGCGTTCTGCATCCTACTTTTGAAAAAGTAGCCACAAAAGGGCGTCACTGTCTCCTTTTCTTCATTTACGTTTCATTTGAGACGATACATTTTTCAGTTCCCAATGTCAGTTTTCGGGTAGCCTCGTGTTCTTCTCTCTCTTTATCAGAACAAGCTGCGCAGGTACGGGTTATTACAATTGATCAACAATTAGCCAATTATTTCAATAATCTATACTTTTCCAAATCAACGTTTTGAATCATTTGCAATCTAAATGCAAAGATATAGGTATTTAGTTATGATTAGATTAATGTATGGTAGCAGTTTTTTTTGTTATGTTTGTCTAGGCCTACAAAAAAAATTAGCTGTTCTAGTTTTGTAATTAAAATACATCCAGGTTGTCTATTAGATCCCAACAAAAGAAGATTGGTTTATTCTCTCATGCACTTGCAGAATTATTAAACCTTAGCAGCACAACATGTATAATTTATATTGACTGAAAGGATTTGTGATTGCTTTTGATGACTTTATTAAGCATGCAAATCTGATTCTACTTGTGCTGTGCCTTTTTAGCCGTTGAAAGATAATAAAAAGATGGGTGCAAACACAATTAGTCGTCAACTTGTTGATACAATTTGGTGATTGTTATCATTGACTAGAAGACAAAGGCAAAACTGGAGCTGTTTACACACAAGCGGCACAGACACCCTAATCATTTGAGCCAGAATAAATACAAAGCGTCGTAAACACAGTAATGAGGGATGTGATGATCAACCACTTCTGTCTCCGTCGCTTCAGAGCTCACATCGCTCACAAAAAGCCAAATGCTGAATTGGGATAAGAGAAAATACTGACTTGCAAAATTTTCCCGGTTTACCACAGACTTCTAAGGGACCACACATACAGGAGTGAAGTACCTCACATGCTCATTTGATAAAATTAGGTTAGGAAGGAGACTGTTCTGTGCTTTCCATCTTAGTGGGAGAGCGCCTCATGGTGTGGAAATTAGGAGCCTACGTGTGCTTGTGTGTGTTTGGGTGTGCGTATGAGTGGCTCACTAATCCCTCCACAGAGCTGAAACGAGTTAAAAACACATCAAAGGGAAGCTTAACCTCTGTGAAACCTCACCGGGTTTTCAAGAACAACAAATGATCATTCTCCTCATTGTTTCCAGGGGGAATCTTTTCACCGATGCGCCGCCGACTTTTCGCTTAGTCCTTGGAGTTTTCAAAAAAAGCCCGTGGTTTCTTTTTTAATGACTCTGCCATTTGCGTCACTGCACGTGTGTTTGCGGAAGAACATAGGTGTGTGTAGGTGTGAGTAGGTGCGTGTTTGCACTTAAAAAGAGGGTATTTTTGAGAGTGACATAGCAAATGAGGGGAGCCAAGCTAACAAGGACATTGAGCTCTGCACGGAATCATTAAAATGTCCGGCATCCTGACTGGCTATACAAAAGTTATGTATATACACAAGCAATGAGAGATGAAAAGGAGGTTTGAAAGACAGACGGGGGCGACGGGGACAAAGAACGGCAAGATAAAGAGTCCTTTAGAGGTCTGAGACTTGTTTTCCCCAAATTCTCATCATCACAGCATAATAGCGCTCTTTCTGTTTAAACCCAGATGTGTGCATACTTTCTCTCCTAATCTTTTCCCATGTGGATGAGCACCGAACCCTTTTTTCAAATGCTTCAAACAATAAAAAGTGATCTGTCAACCAAAGTTTTTACAATAGAAGATAATGTATAAGTAGGCCGCATCACTTCATCACTATCTGACTTGAGCTCATTTACTGTAACGATTATAGCCGGTAATGTACTTAACCATGCCAGGTCAAAGTCTGACATGGCGAAGCACTACAATCAAACTGACAAAAGTGCAACTGTGCAATGCTCACATGACATAAGTAGAAAAACAGTTGCACAGTGAGATATGAAGAAAGTAGGTTGAGACATTTACTAATGGGAGTGTATATGTATTTTATCACCTGTAATTAAAACTACCGAAAATAGCCAAACAGCTTTTTATGTATCTTTAAATCAAAGGCAACAAACACAACTTGGTACAACGGTGAACTTCCTCTGAGAAATATGCAAACACATAACGCCACATGGTCAAGTTTGCTATAGAGCTGACATGGGACACATGGTGCACAGCTGCAGTGTAATCAGAGAATGTGTTAGCAGCATTTACACCAACATCCGTGCAAAGCCTCTGGATGACGATGATGATGTGATGACACTTATTCATCCATTGTAATGGGTAACATCAAGTGTCGGATGGATTTACTCCTTATAGATGTGGCACTGGATTGCATTTCATGTGTAAGTCATTTTGAATTCTTGCTGAAAAGAAAATATTCTTTATCTTTAACCTTTGGAATGTTTCAAATAAGTGCCAACTAAAAAAAACATGTAGCTCGGCTATGTTCAGATTTGTCTAGGAGGTCAGAGTTTAGAATTGGAATTGGTGTCTTTTTTTATTTACTGAAAGCATGAAAAGCAGTGGAATTTGTTCATTTTTGTTATTATGTCTTGCCCTGATTTCGTGAGACAATACACTCAGAGGTATTAAACAGTTTTGCAGCTTTGAATGTCTTTCATTTAGAAGCTGTCTGGTTGTACTCCACAAGGCCTTAAGGATGAACTTAGGACTTGACTTTGACCTGCATCACATGAACCTCATACCAAGTATATTCTCCCATGAGGAGCTAAGAGTCTAAAACAGTTAAAAGTGATCAGCGGGTTCTATTTAGCAAAATTCTCTTCCACATTCCAGTCCACCCCACAGCTAGTCAACTAAATGCATCAGTTTGTCTTGAACTCTCCTGATTTGTCTCTACTCGCCCCATTAACCTTAGTCAGAATTAAAACCCAATACTGTGAATTTTCTGATTCTCAGAGGTTGAGACAAGCAGGGTATGGAGCCAAAGAGAGTATATTTGTTGTTGGCGAACTTACCTCACATGAAACACAAGGCTCCTCATATGAGCTCTCCATTTAAAGCAACCTTTAAAAAACAACAAAAAAACTGTTTAACACAACCACCAAGACTTTTTTACTACTATTGAAGAACCCGTAAAAGTAATATCCAATATTTGGAAGGTCCACAACTTCCAAAATAAATTTGATTGTGCTTTAAATTTCAAAGCTTAGCAGGTAGAGAAGAGTTTAATTCAGCAGTTTAGAAAAAAAAAAGAGCAGATAACGTTTACATATCAACTAATTTGCTCAGGTATCAACCCCAAAAACTGTGTCTGACACCTTTGATGAGAACAATTTAAAAGAAAGCAGAGGGAGTCATTCATACTATATTGAAAGTCACATCTATTTGTGTTGTGGATGAAAAAAAAATGAGGTCGAATGTACCCAAATTGATAGGTGCAATCCCAGTAATCCATCAATAATCTTTAATCTTGTGTTTAACAGGCAACACAAAAGTCTTTGATCCATCAAAAACAGTTATCCCTATGTAACAGTCTTAAGAGTAATTCAAAATTCAAAAGCTTCAACCTTCAACAGTTATAACCCACAAAGATACAGACACTCCTGTCTCAAGTTGACGCTTTATCTCAAAACTCTGCCGTGTTCTTCCTTTCATAATCTGTCACAATCATAATATGTCAGTGATGTTGACTCTAAGCTTCAACCAGAGAATGCAAATGAATATTTGCATAGGTTGTTCCTATACAGCGTCTGAGCCTAACATGAGTTTTGTGTGTGTGAATGTTAGCTACCTTTACCAGAATCGTGATGCTCTGTGCTTACAGGGACATTTGTCCTGCATGTGTGCATAAAAAAATGCTGGATAATAAATGCTTTTTATTATGTGTCAAAACGTACTTTTCTTACTCATTTTACAACCTTGATTTCACCTTTAGTGGTGTTGTGACGTTCACGTGTCTTTTCACCCTTGCATCACACTAAAACTCATTTGCACACATTTATGATCTCACTGTTTTCTTCCCATTACTCCCAGGGACATTAACCCTAACATGAACAACGTCTTTATGCTCATGGAAGCATGTCTTTACCTTTAGGCTCATTGCTAAATGCAATGTTCTGCACTGATCTGCTTCTCCTCTTGGCTCATGCCAGATCTTAGTCACATCCTGTCCCTATCTTACTAACTGACACATTCTTAAAACTTCTAAATCAGTTAATAATTAAAATCACAAATCCTTAATTCAAACATATCATACAGCTTAGATCAACATTTCATTATTACAAATTTTTCCTCGAGTATAATTTCTATAATGTTACTACAGATAAAAAATTTTAAAGCAAGGTTCACATTCTTTGTATTACTTATTTTAGATCTTGATGAGTGTTTTCTATATCCTTTCCCTTCTGAAATACATTTTGATAAATAACCCAATGCAGGGTGTAGTACTTCGAAATGTACTCTTTTATTGATAAGCTAGAATCATTAGAATGGCATAAATAAGATGATTTCCGGTTATTTAGACAAGTAGAACATAAATGGAGGAGTAAGGCTGAGAAGTGGATGGAACTAAAGTCTGTCCCTCTAGTCTTCTGTGCATGGATGTCTCCAACTTATACAGCCATTGCAGCTGTTTGTTCCTATGCACAGAAAATTTAACCGGACAGTCGGAAAAAAAATAAAAAAAATATCGAAAGTAAGAGATGTACAGAAAAAGATTATTTTCATTTGAAATTGAAACAGCACTTCTTCAACAGGGACACTTTTAGATAAAGCTTTAAGGAATCCTAAACATTGAGTTCACAGAATGAAACAACACTAGATTTATATGAACCATCAAAAGCAAACAACTATCAGGTTTACCAAGTAGCAAACCTTTCAATATGAATCTCATTCAGCTTTTGCAGTCCCTTTTTCACATTGAAGAAGAAATGCAAAAAAGGGTTGAAAGACAGGTGTGAGGAGTGCATTTTGCTCGCAGTCGCAGCAGTTGCAAAAAAAGGAATCGTGCAACAGAAGGAATTTGTACATAAAACACAACCAATTTAAGTCATCATTAGAGGTCTATTTGATGCAAAATCATCCGTGACACAAAATAAATTGCACATTGTCAAAACATGATTGGGCTCACTCAAACACAATTACAGACAAGCGAAATTGTGTTTTATATGTTGACAAAAAAATGTTTGGCTTAAAGCAGGGAGAAATTTAAGGTAAAAAGTAGCTATTAGGGCATGAATATTACGGGATTTTGAATCTGTTGAATGAGGAAGATAAAAGAGCTAAACATGTTCTTAATAAAACATGTTTAGCTCGTAGAAAGTGTAAAACGACAAACCCAAAAAGGTAAAAAAAGCTATTGACAGTTTCACATCTGTTTTGTCTCTCTGTGTATAAGCAATGGTTAAAGAATGATGTCACACTAGCATGACTGGCCATGTGTGCATGTGTGTGTACGTGTGTGAGTGAGGCTAACAGAGAGAAAAACACAAACGGAGATTAAACAGACACATTTCCGGAGGTTTCTCATCCAACACACACACATTTGTGCATCTCCCAATATAAGAACTTTGTATTTACTTCCATTAATTTTAATAACTGCATTTATGCCTAACCTAAACACTTATCCCAAGCTAAACTCAATTCACCTTAGTCCCAAACCTAACCAAAAATTGAAAAAAATAAACAAAAAACCCTTCTGGAGCAACAGGTGCCATCAGGAAGGGTGGGACTTACGAGTTGATACTAAAACAAGACAAGGACACAGACAAACACAGATGCAGACACATACAGTAAAGAGTCTGAAATAATGTATTACATGTGATGATAGAAAATAGCGTTGTCTTTTGCTTACCCCCAAGCCAAACAACATAGTGTTACTTCAAAATCATTGTAAGTTGTTTTAAAAAGAGTATTGTATTCAGCTAGAAAGCATCCTTCAGCCTGTTAATTTAATGCTACGCCAAAGATAATATACCCCATAAACGAGAAACACGTAGGCTGACATTTGTAATTAACTCCATATTCAGACAGACCTGATTCATTTTGTTCATCTTTGGTGGCTCTAGACACTTCTTTTCTAATTGCTTGGGAGGGGGGTAAAGTAAAAGCATCAAAGGTCATCAGCTCACTCCTAAAATACTACGGGTAAACTGCTGTGCATCAGTTTGATCGAAAAGGACGTGAGCATGTCTGTGAGTGAATTCAAAACAACAAAAAACATTAGGGTTGGGTTTATAAAATTTAAACATTTAAATAGCCTGGTAGAAAATGATTTAAAGTAAATTTTAATTAGATTACCTAAGATGTAGCTACTGCTGGAAGTATAATAATTACTTTTTACAAAATATGATGCCAGAAAAAACTCACGTTTTTCAATATATTTCAGTAGAACCAAACAAAAAAAGGTAAATGATAAACAATAAGAAAATGATGGAACATTTTACACAATGAAAAAATAAAGGGTTCTGACAACTTTTAAATCTTGAGACCAGGGCGGTGCAGAGACCTTTGGAGGGGCAGGTGCTCAAAGTGCACATGTACCACATACCTTGCTGTTCAACCGGTTGAATCGTACCAACCCACACAATAAAGAATGTAACATGGAATCACAACATACGATATCAGCCTCACACAGCTCCTTCTGTTTCTGCTGTAACCTCCTCTCCTTACGAGGCATCTCTGCTACATGAAACATGATCCTTAATCTACAATCTGATGCACATAAAACACACACAGACACAAATTAACATTTCATACCTTTTTTTTTTTAAATTATACTTTATAGTCACAAATGTAAGTTATTCATACTTTGCCCGTTATTATTCCTAGAGCTATGAAGTAACAATTATTAAATAATATAGAAATCACTTATTCAAATATTTTTCTGCTTTTATTTAGTTTGACTGTTGACTTTCCACATGAGAGCAAGGGTATAAAAAGTTATTTAATTTATATGGTAAATTCGCATACATATTCAATTTTTGTGTAAATATTTGAGAGGTTCAAAAATCAATTCATATTCTTCTATTATTGTTGTGTTCACACTGCAATAGATTATTCTAAACCACTCCAGGTTTGTAGTCTCTATGTTTGTAGTTTTGAAGATGCAGGTACTTAAAAAAGCGCTGAAATGGTGCCTTTAGTTAAGGCTCAGTTTTTGTGCCGCTGGATAACAGCTATAACCTGTGAGAGGTCTGTGTGTGCAAATTTGGATGACACAGAGAATGCTCATAGCTCACTTTACTTGGTCAATCTACTCATCAACAACACTGTGCATAGACTAATACTGCTGTAAAAACTACTCACAGGACCAGTTGCTTACTTTCTGGGGAATTGGGACCCTAGTGGCCACTTGAGCAGCTTAGCTGGCAGCAGCAGTGCCTGACTGAGCACGGCAGGGCAGTGAGGGCACATTTTGCAGATCTAGTGGCACTTTGGGCATCGATGAGCAAAGGGGCAGGTGCTCAATCCTCCTCCGACCCTCCCTAGCACATTCCTGCTTTAGACTTTGGATGAATAAAGCATTCGGTTTTAACAAGTGAACTATTGGGGGCAGTGGTACATCATCTCCCCTAATTTTGCAAAAACTACAGTAATTGACTAAAATACTGAACTGAAAAGCAATTCAATTGTACAAAGCATGGGTATAAACTAGTTTGTTTAAGCCTATGCAGCTGGAGTAGGAGATGACAAAATAGCAACGTGGGTAAAGAGGGGTGATTCTTACATGTAGGTACAAGTGTATGTTACACAGACACATTTCATTGAAGTAAACATCAAGAAACGAATATAATTTGACTTTTTTTTTCACTTTCCTTTTTCTAAACCAAAAAAATCTGGCTCTGCAATATTAAACAATATGGCTTTTAAAATTTTGAGTAGGGCTGTATACATTTTCAGTTTTGTGTGCAGCATTTAAAATCCACTTTGCATCATATCCACAACTGCTCTGTCATGAAAAGACTATGATCATAAGACTTGAGTAAAGGAACGTTGATGTACTAATGATCTGGCACTTAGAAATGGCTACAGTACTTTCCTCCTGGTCATCTCCATGGAATCTGTCATGCAATGCAAAAATACAGATGGACTGCATTGGACCCTACATTTCAAAACTGCTACTGTGTTTAGTTTTTGTGGTAAAACTCCTTAGAGTTCCTATCTCCAAATTTATTGAATTTGTTGGCCTTTAAATTTTCATAGAATTCACTTGTATTGTATTGTATTATGTATTTTTATGTGTTTTTAAAAATATGTATTTAAAACCACATTAGTATTTTTGCCGTTTTATTCGTACATCTTTATAATGAAGTGGCAAAGAATATGTAGTTGTCACTACACATTTCTTTACAGCTGTATAAAGCCTAGTGCCAATTCCCTACTTTTTGCTACACACTGTTAAACATCATATGAGAGAAGGCCATAAACCTTTCCTCTAAGATGAAATGCAAATGTGTCATTAATTCAAAACTAATACAGTAGCACCAAGTCAAACTTTTAAAGTATCACTCTTTTAGAACTGCAGCTAATAAACTATCTGTGGAGTACTAGTTGAACAGCTGCGTGCAGGGTGGCTATCTGAGACAATAAACCAACAAATGAACCAGCTTGTATCATTTTGCTAAACTTGTGTTAAAATAAATGTCAGTTTTGTGCTGCAAACAAAACTGAGAATTCATACAACCCTACTCAAAATTTCAAAAGCCATTTTTTTATATTTCAAACATAGATTTGAGTG
>JAVLVB010000757.1:1589479-1617970 GCA_032876305.1 Orestias chungarensis | reverse complement strand
GGGGGGGGGGGCATATGTGTGGAGAATATTTTGGCTTTAATAATGATTCTAAAAAAAATGATTTATATCTTTAGATGTACACACAAATCTAGTCCAAAAAAAAATCAAAATAAAATTAGTTTTACCTCTTGGTTTCTAAGTTACTTCTAGCTGTAAGAGAACATGAAAACCCTCTACTGCATTTTCTCTCATCTCAGCGTGAAATAACCCGAAGATTCTCAAAAAAAAAACAAAGGTTTGATGATAATCATGATCTCTGTTAATTTGGTGTGACGTTTGAGGTGTTCGCTAAAAATTATCTTGACAGTCGAATGGAAATGAGGCGAATGTGATCAGTGGAGAGCCGCTGGGGGAACAGGAAAGCAACGGCAGTGTTTGATGAGTAAATAAGACTGACGCGATGAGACGGACCCGATTTATAACCTGACGGCTTGGACACGAATAAAGCCGAGCGGGAGCCTCTGAGTTCTCCGCTGATTTCTGAATACATGTTTGCGCGCAGGAGTAAGTGTCCAGTGGACAGCGAAATGTTTTTTATCCTCGCCTTCCCCCAGCAGCTCGTGTGTTTGCGCGCAAATAGATCGTCCATGTTGGATCGATGTGTGTAGCGATTCACACTGGAGATTAAAAGGTGCTATTACACACCTGACCTGTTAAACAGCTCCCTTCTCTTTCCCTCTGTCGGTTTGCTTCCTGTGTGCTTCACGCTTCTCTGTCTCAAACCTGCAACTAATGTCAGCGTTAAAACTTCAACAAGTACCAGCTTCCCTCACAGCCCGTCAATCAGCGGGGCCACTCCGCAAACTAACAAAAGTCGGGTGAGCCATTCCTCAGGCCCAGGAGTTTTTGGAGAACTGAGGGGGCTGAGGAGTGCTTTTGATTTTCCTCTCCTTTGGTGATTTGTTGACTCTTGTGAAGTTCAACACAGTAAAAAAAATGTCAGCATTTCCCAAGAATATTCCTCTGTGTTTTTTTTCCCCCCACATTGTTTCATCACAGCGGGCCATTTCCCCGCGCTGTCATGGAGAGATCAGCGCCGCTGTATTGATATACATCTTTCTCTGAGTTTCATGAAAGAGAAATCATTTACCAGAGAAAAAGGAACGTCACTGCTTTTTCCCGATACGATTTGTGCCCCTCCCCACACACCTCCCCACACCACCCCTCAACCCAAACACCACTACAGACTTTTCACTTTCATCGTAGGAAGAGGAAATGGATGTCTGTGTGTGCCTCTGCGTAAGTGCGCTCGCGTTTTTGAAGTTGGACGCTTGAAAGGTTACTCTTCTGTGTGAGCTCAACAGCAGGTGGGCTGGTGTGTGGGTTTGTGTTTGTGTCTGTCGGGTAAAAGGACTGTCAGGACGTTGTTGGTTTTTTGTTTTGTTTTTTGCACACGTGTGTGTGTGTGTGTGTGTGTGTGTCTGCGTGCATGTGCAACAATCTTACTTGCTGATTTAAAACGCCAATGGCCTCCAGGTTCCTTGGCAGCCCCGAACGCATGTCGTCAATTCTAACGAGTTTGCGAGCAATAGTCTTTCTTTTTTCATCCTGTTAAGACGTATAAAAGCATCCAAACAAACAAATAGGATGAATTCATGTTAAACTTAAACAACACTGAGAAATTAAGTATCTATTGCCACTGGCAAACTGAAATGGGCATTGTTGCATTTTCTGTTTACTTAACTATTGGGTTTTACATGTTTGCTGCATTCAGACCAAACATTGATAGAGAACCTTTTTTTATTGCTGTAGTTTCCAGTCAATGTGTGTTTTTATAAAATTGTTATGAGAAACTTTAAGTGGAATTTTTTTTTTTTTTATGTTTCAAGAAAATAAAATCTGAGAAAATTAAAAAAAAAAGAAGCGTTTTGAAAAGTCAATCACCATAACCAGTTGGATGTTAACCAAATAGTATGTTTTTCATTATCTTTACTCATACGTTGTGTGGGCTGACAAATATATTACGTCTGAACTTGTTTTTTTTTCCCATTTCTCTACAGAGAAAATGTATTTTGACGCTACTGCAGAAAAAATGCTGATGAAAATTCAGAGCAAAAAAAAACAACGAAAAGTTAAAAGGCGACCATCTTTGTTACGTCTACCTTCATTTAAACTTATTACTAAATTCAAAGATGGGTGAGCAAATAGGTTTCTGAAATCATTAAATTATAATGCATATAAATCTGGAAAAAAAAAATATAAATAAATGAAAAAAGCAAACGCAGACAGGGAACATTAAGAGTACAAGAAGCCATTTAAGATTTTAACTGTTTATTAAATCTGTTTTGGGAAAATGACAAACAAATGTTAGGGTCTCGTATCTCCAGACCCAGGGCTGACTAAGGAATGACTATTAAATTAACGACGGTGGATAATGGTGCTCTGTGCGAGCTGAAAAGCTTGCTGCCCCCGCTTTACGCTTTTTCTTTCATGCTTCGATGAACCTGTCCAGTTAGCATTCGGCAAGAAAAAAAAAAAAAAAAACCCTCCTAAATACTTTAGTGAAGACTTCTTAGCCCATTAAAGTACCACTGTAACTCCTTTATGTTAATTTTCTTGTAAAAGAGCAAGCTGGGATTTTCTATCAGAATAGTTGATGGGGAAAACAGTCCCGTTTTGCTTCAGTTGATAAGATGCATACAGTCCTTGAACTGCTGATAAATGGCGTTAAAGTTCCGGTAGATGTGGGAGGGGGTGGGGGTGTCGAGGGGCTGCGGCACACATGCACTGTCTGAAATGTTTGCATTTATTAGCAAGTAGTTAAAACATTTATATTAAAAATACATTTCAGAGATGCTAAAGGTACTGACGCATTCGTGTGAAAAGTTTGATACTGCGGATCTAATGTGAACTTCAGCTTTAACAATAAAACAAACATTGGGGTTGAAAAAACAAAACAAAAAATCCGGAAAACAGTATCTAGTCTGGATTCATTGACAGGTTTTGAATTTGTATCTATACACCGTTTTGTACATCATTGTATAAATTTGGTATAAATTAAGAGGGTTACTTTCTATTTGTGTATATTATTGGAGTTAGGCACATGTTGACTAGTTTATGTCAAAACATGAAAAAAGTATGAAATGAAAAAAAATCCCATAGATGAGGAAATAGCTGCAATCTGAATCACCGCTTAAAAGGAAACAAATTTAGCTTGGCGAATAATAAACATTTCTTTCTTCGTTTTTTCTGTTTTTTCAAAGAAAAACTAATTTCCCCAAAAATGGCATTTACCAACTGAAGATAATTGCAACTGACCCTTACAGATCTTTTAATTTCAAACTATATAGAGATGACACAAAGAATGTTAATGAGAGAAATGCTGAAAATGTCTTTGATCGTTTATGTTGCGATGAAAAATTGAGTTCCATGATTTTCCAATCAACCACTTAGAAGGAAAAAAAAATAAAAAATAAAAAATAGGCGGCAGGAACCTTGAGTACAAACCAGCCCTATGTAATCCAAAGCAACACATCACCACAGATTCTTCAAATGATTTAACATCTTTTCTCAATGGTAATGTGGTCTTCCGCAGATCATGAATCATCACCGCTGCTGAGACAACTGTGAGATTTATGCACTCCATGTGAGAGCACAGCGACGCACCGAGCTCCTGGCTTGACGTCTGTGTAAACATATGTTCTTGTGTTTACATGTGAACACGGATGAGTGTAATTAGTGGCCTAACCCAATCAATGTGCGTATAATTACAGTCATTATCGTCAAAGCCAAACGACTGCTCTTTAAACCAGCCGATAAACTGTGCTACCACTCTTGCTCTGGTCTCGCTCATCTTTCTTATTTACTGCCCTGTTTTGTTTTTTTGGTGGGTTTTTTTGGACTGTAAATGTTATCCAAGTATTGACTCTCTCCTTGCGCAGCCACATTCTTATCGCCCGTCTCTGTGTCTCTGACACTTCTGCTCTCTGTGTTTGTACAAATCCTCTGCTGTGATCACCGGCCGCTCTTAATTGGAGGCACATCATTAGCTGTGAGACTGATGAAGCCTGATGCTTTGCGAGCGCCTCTCCCACATGCCTCGTGTTAGACAGTGACTGCGTCAGTGTTGCCTGCAGCAAGCAGCATCACTATCAGTTTTTATCACTAGGACCTTTTCAGTAAGTACATTTAAAAATGTTCTTTTTAATATTTAGGTGCAGTAATACTATTTTTATATTTCTTCAGCAATATAGTATTTAAGGTGACATGTGTGTCATATAATAATGACACAGCTGTATTAGTATTTCACCACACTCCCATACCAAGTTTCTCCTTTTATACGGTGCTGCATATACGTTAACATTTTTCTTTTCTTCCACTTTAATATAATCTTGCTATGCATTTTCTCGAGCTGTGCTTCAGTTGCAAAGCTTTCGGCTGAGGCCTCTGTAAAATAGTCACGACACACAGTATTATGAAGATGTTTCATTAACCTATGCTCCTTATAGGGACTTAACGAGATCTCGTGCCACAGCATCTGTAAATATTAACATGTTTCTTGTCCAAGTAAAATCTGTCATGTAATCAATATCCATTTGCTGACATCCTCATGTTGGGAAGTCATAGAGGTCAGTGTGTACTCTGGATATTGAAGCTCAAAACCGATAACTAATTATTGACACTCATTTTGATGTTAGCGAGGAAGAAGTGATTGAGGTTTCCTGCTATGAATGTAGAAAGAGTGAACAAGTATATGCCGCTTCCCAGGCAGGTATGTGGAGGCATTTTGGATATTTAATTGAAAGAACGAGTGATAGTGGCAGATATGATTCGTTTGTCCTAAAGTTGATTTGAGTTTTTTAAAGTATACACATAAAGTACCGTTCTTGTGAACAAAATTAATTGTCATGTCTAATGAGCTGGATGTAGTCTTACATTCTTGGATGTTTAACAATTAAAGAAAAGTTAGGCTGCCAAAAAAAACCACAAGTCAGCCCTTTTAAATAAAATCCAATCTGTTTAACATATGAACTGTTGTTGCGAACATTGAGCAGAGCAACTCTACAAAAGGTTTACGTGTATGGAAAACATATTTCTAAATGATACGATACAGACAATAATAATGAAACAAAAAGTTAAAAAAAAACACAACCCTAAATTCTTTAACATTTAAACTCATCCAGTGCCCTTTTTCTTCTTTTCTCAATCTTTCTACAGACTTTAATATTTTGGAAATACCATTTACTCTGTTAGGTTCCTCATCTTTTGGTAATGTAGACCAACTAATCATTGTTAATCTTTTTAATAAAGCCCTATCCACTGAAGAAATCTGAACATCCCGCTGATTGCTGTCAGTGATAGTAGCATTGGAGACACTGTAAAGTTAAACCCTTTGCCACAAGTAATGAGATTTACATACGGAACGTATAGGCCTGTCATGCAAATATAATGACATATTCGTTTTCTTAGAGATCAGTGATTATCATATATATGGTATTTTGGGTGAGCGTATCTGTGTGGTTGTAATAAAATAATAATGAAATGAAATAAATTAGGAATACTCATAATAAACAAAAAAATGAGATAAGAAAAAAGCTGGGAACACCAAGAGTGACTGTACAGAGGACACTCTCATTCATGCTTTTTATATATCTTGTTCCATGTTATTATATTTGCTCAATCAAAACCTCTCTTACGCATACGTCTATATGAGCTGCCTCACTCTTTGTCCCACTCTCTCGCTCAATCCCAATTATGAGGGAAAGACAAAGAAAAGCGATTCATCTTTCTGTCGCAGCCCTTTAATGATATCATTAAAATGACTGACAGCTTTGAATAGCACTGGGAACCTACCCCAGTCAAAACAAATCTGATCCGTTTTGGAAACAGAGCCTGGTGGTTCGTTTGGGGAAAGGCGGTGGGGGGTGGGATGAGAGGGTGCACGTGAGCAAAAATGGGTTTCGGAAGGGCTGTTAATGAGGAATACCTCGGGCTAGGTTGGGGGTCACACTGGTGGCACTGGGGCTGGAGTACTCCTTGAGGCAGGTGCCCTCACAAACACCCATTCCCCTATATCCACGCTCTCTTTTCTCACTTCCAACCAACACCCAATCCCGTCTGTGTCACATTCATTTTCATTGCCTTAATGAACCTAATAAATATATCTCCTCTCTATTGATGAATGCTATTTGACAGCCATAGGGTTTTGGCAAGCAAGAGAGCCTGAGCACTTGATTGGAGAGTAATCGTTGTTAAAGGACCAGCATGAATAACACATTCAGATTGAAGAAGACACATAATGCACACACATAGACTGACACACGCATACACGCAGGCCCATGGGGTGTTTCATTCACGACTTGACAATCCTGCTGTTGTTATCGTCATCAGCTTTATTCAGGCCAGATTGTGTATAGAGGAGCGAAAACACGGTGGGCAACGCTTTTGTCGGACGTGAATGCTTGAATTTGATCTGCTGCAGGATACACACGCACGCGCACGCGCACACACACACACGCACGCACGCACGCACGCACGCACGCACACACACACACACACACACACACACACACACACGTGCACTTTAATTTACATTCTCTCCCGTTATATTTTTAACACATCCGTACACCGTGCACGCAGATGACTCACGCTTTCTGAATGAACCAGTCTTGTTTCGGGGTGTGTAAACAATTACAGCATGAAAAATAATACTGTTGTTGATCAACTCTTTCTTTTGCATCTCCCAATTTGTAGTTTATGAAACTTTGACCATGCACTTGTTCACCTCCAAGCTTTCCCTTCCTGGTTTCTCTCCTTATAATCCTCTCCTTATTTTGTTTTCTCTTTACCTCTATCTTCAATAAACCATTAGCCCCCTGATGGCGTCTGGCAAAAAAGAAACACATGAATTAACAGTTTAACACAGAATACGCATATAGCAGCATTGTACTAGGGACAGCTATTATCATAAAGAACTCTTGTTAACACATAAGGATAAAAAATAAAACAAATTTATGCCTGATACAATGTCGTTCCACAGAAGCCTTTTTTAAGATATTGAAAACACATCTGAATCATAAACACCAGTTTTAAGGGTTTTCACTTTACAACACCGAAGAAAGACAGAATTGTAGAATTGCAAATCCTTTGCAAAGAAAAGCTTTAATGTTTGCCCTGTATTTGTATTCAACGTTGCTGAGGAAAAACTTTATGGAACCATGCTTCATTGGTAAGTGTTCTCTACAACATTTGCATGTGTATCGTTTTATAAAAAATGATAAATTGAATTTTGGGCTAAACCTTTATTGGGACATTTTATTACATGGCTAAACTCTGACTGAAAAGCAATTTATTCAACCTTAGTTATGTGTTTAGCATTGTTGTTTCACTGAAAGGTGAACATTTCCCCCAATGTGAAGAGTTCTGTAACCACTATCAAGGTTCCTTTAGGAACTGCTCTGTATTTAGTTTTATCTTGCCATCAACTCTGACCACTTCAGCTGAAGAAATACATTCAATAATACCATGTTGCCCTAAGCATGTTTCAAAATGGAAAAGTGAAAAACCCTGTTTTTTTGTGTTGGTATGGCATACGCCCACTAAAACCAGAGTTTCTGTTCACAACATGACAACATTTGTAACATTTCAAAGCAGGTGAACTATTTTACAAGACAGTGAGAAAGAGCCACGCAGAATCTAAGCTGAGACAGAAAAAAAAAAAAAAAACACTGTCAGGATAGCGTTGTCCATCATCACCACAAATGAGAGACCTGTGACATTGTGCAGGGTTGCAGAGGAGTTTCCTTCAACTGTAGTGGTGCTAAGGAACAGGAACATGTCATGTTTTTTGTCTCTATATTTGTATCTTTGTGGGTCTCGGTATAGTCTGCCAGGTGCAAAAAATGGCAGCCAAACCATCGAAACCCACATATGATTCACATGGTCACAGTTTGATCATTTTCTCAAAAGCGCCTCTGAAACGAACACATTGCAGGACCTACTCACAGAAGATCTACATATGTCACAGATAGTAAATCCTTACTTCCTTTTTTTCTATAATAATAAGCAGAACATTGTTTTGGGCTTTGATCTGGGCCATCATACTTTCACAGAAAGATCTGGAAAACATACAGGAAGAATTCCTTAAAGCTGTGTCTTGTACTTCTGACTGAAATGAGGTGATATACAGGAAATGATTTGTTTTTTCTGAAAATGTGTTCCAATAACTCCAATTAAGCATGCTGGACATCTTCATTTCAAAGCTTTCAGTGAATACTATACCATATGAATAAATATTTGAATAATACAATCTTTTTCAAGTACTTTTTAATAATCTCCACAATTCACTAAAATCCTTAAGAGTACATAAAAATAAACTGATATGCTGTGGTTTGGGTAATGGTTTGACAAAGCAACACATGGGTAATAAATTGACAATCATGAAGGAGTAAATTGACCTGGAATGATTTAAATATTTTAGTCTGAGCAGAGCTTCTCAATTTAAAGAAAATATTACCGATGATAATATATATTTTTAACAGTTTTTGTAATAAAAAGTTTGATACTTTCTCTGTATGCATGGGTACAAATCACATTCGGAATTAAATGTGAGTTGAAAGGGCCAAAGGTGTAATTAAAGGAAGCTAAAAGGGGGAGTAAGTGAGGCTCTAATAATGGCAAGGTGAAGAAAATGTGGATATAAATGTCAAAAACAAGGCATAATAGAAACATTAGGAGAAATTGGGTAAATGGAGAATAATGGGGGATGAAAGAGATGGCATTTGCAGACACAGGTATAAATAGCAAGGTGAGGTATTCAGCCACGGGGACAGGAAAGATTGAGAATGGGAAAGAGCACAAGATGAGATTGGAGAAATGAAAAAGATGGGTGGGGGGTAAAAACAGCAACTGGATGGCACTGGCCAAACTGCTGACTTTTTCATTCTGCTTATCAGTCAGGACCTTTCCAGGCCCTAAAACTCTGGGGACCCTGACATATTACCCTTATCGTCATAGGAACACCTTGATATAGCATGCCACCTTCCAACAAAGACTTGAACAAACATTGAAAAAAAAAACTTTCCAACATGTGGGCCATACTTAAAGCACATAAAAATGTCAAATGAATACCCACAGATGTGAAAATACCAACTGCTGTCGTCAGATGAATTTTGATCTATTCGCACAACTGTTAGTGTATTTTCTCTCATTAAAATGGCAAAATCATTTCCCAGATGGCGATAAAAAACTTAGATATAACTGCTGCTTTATGCTACATTCCATAAATCTTTCTAAATGTAGTCACTTGTAAATGTTGGGATTACTAAAAATTGGTTGGTGGCCAATTCGGATTATTATTGATTACGGGATTTCGAATATAAATTGAAATGCAGTCTGTTATTCATGGCTTTATATACATATGGGCCCTTCAGCATAATATCTTCATTCACCTGAATGCACCACTTATATTTCCCCTCTATGAGACAATAAAGGATATTTCTATTTTACCATGTAGATTACAGAAGTAATGCCAAAGATTAAAAACAGGTGTGGAACCTACTGGCAGAGAAAATCTGCTGTCACACCCTTCACTGTCTTTCAGTGTCTGTATGTTGGTGTTTTGTAAAAAATACATATATATTAGGTATATTAGGTATATTAAGCATCACAACGTAAACAGGATTTAGGGGATTCCTTTTCATTCCTCTTATTAATGCTGTTGTAAGTTACGGATTAAGTATGTGTAATTTACTTTGTTCTGTGTGGTCAGGACGAGTCATGTTATGTTGACGAAAGGTTTGTATCTCGTTTTACATAATTCTTTACACTTTAATGATCCACTGATTAGAAATACACTTTTATTCTGTTGGCATATAAGTGCTCTAGAGTTGTCAAAACTTAGTTTGCCAATTTTGTTTAAATTTATGGGCAGATAGCAACACTTTCACTTCAAAGAATCTGGGCGGACAAGGAATTATCTGATTATACTGTTTTGCACAAAGCCAATTTTTTTTAATATATAGGCAAATAAAATAAAGTAAAATAAAAATAACAGAATGCAACATAAAAAATATTTAAAACACACATCAATAATCTTACATTTTAACAGTTATAAGTGATTGGGCAAAGACCTCTTTATGGGTAATTGATCCAATGTTGTAGCAAACAGTAAGAGATGTGTTCCAAATCTAAATAGGCCAAGAATTTATGCAAAACAAAGGATTACAGGAAGCCAACTGCATTGTAAGGTGATGCCAAATTATATTTAACACATATATATAACACATTATTTCTTTAAGCACCATACAAACAGAAGGTAGATAGTGAAAGGTGTGACAGGATATACAGAATACCCAAACGTTATTTGGAAATCTGTTTTTAGACTAGTTGTTAAAATGATATTAACACGTAATAATGCTAAATGAACTTAACTTGTATAGTACTTTTCTAATTATACTGATCACAAACCTGTATACACACATCAGTAGGCAACTTGGCGTTAAGTGCCCTGCCTAGAGGCATACTGATAAGAAGCAGCTGGAATTCAGCCTCCAACCTGCCATTTGGAACATGAATATTGCACCCGCTGTGTAACAGCCACCCAGATCCAAACACCGTCTTGAAAAAATGTTTCAAGACAGCGGGGAAAAAATATTACATTCTAAATTGCATTTGGGTTACAAAGGGTTGCAATTCAGCATATATGCATTGACAAAAATCCGTGAAAACAACGAAATTACATCAAGAAAATCATTTAGTCTGCAGGGATGAACTGAGTCAGGGCATCAATTGTAATTACATTTATAAGGAGCAGAATAAATACCACCAATCCTTCGCTGCGTGTGATTTGTTTATGTTTTGTCTAAATTGATGTATATTCATTTGGGAGATAAGTTGAGAATCCGATCCATCCAAATACACAAACGTGTAAAAAGGCATCAAGTCAAACCATTTAAAGAGCGAAAAGAAAACCCATACTGGTAAATATCATCTCAAGAACACATATCAGTCTTTGTATCTTTACACCAGCTTTGCTTTGAGTCCTATTCATTTTCCATTCATTTTTAAAGCAGATACCTGACTCTTAACTTAAACAATAACCAGGCATGCCTGATCCTAAACCTGAACACCTTATGGGCCCCATAAACATCCATTGGCCCTCACAAAGTGGTATTTGTTGGGCCTTACAAGATGAGAAATGCTAACCCCCCCCCCCACCACACACATCAGCCAGACTGACAGCAAGCTGTAATGACAGTAATTACCTGCGGTCTCACATTAACATCTCCCTCCTGACTCTGTGACTGGCTCTGCTGGTGCAGGGATGTAAATCGCGGCACAAGTCTGATGTTGTGATTAGGACTAAATTACACATCATCACTCTGTTTCCACCAGTGTCAGGGGAGGCAGTGAACGAGGGGTGATAGAAAGAGGGGTGTTTGAGAAAGAAAGAAGGACATTTGTAAAAATAAAAAAAAGAGAGAAAAAAAGAAAGGGTGATGGGACAAAGAGGCCAGACTGAAATGGGGGTGGACCGAGGTAGCATACCTGCTTAACATTTAGATTGGTTTTGTAGCACAAATATTTTAGGAGATGATGAGGGCCTGAAATGGGGCGGCAAAATGCATTTTTAACAAAGTTTGGTGATACCTTATGTCCCTTTGGCTTTATTCTACTGAATATGGGTTAAGTATGGGGATGCTGATGAGGGATTTTAATTTTTTATTTATTATTTATCAGTTTTTTTTATCAAGAAATCTTGATGTGTGCAGTCAGCAACTTTAAAACACTCAGTGCTAACATGTGAATGAGAATACCTTCAATATACCTGCGGGTAGTAAAAGAAACTGATTGTGTAGACCTTTGCGGTTAATTAATTTTCAATCCTTTTATACATTCTTTAAAGCTGCAGACGGGTTTCGCGTTGCCTTACAAAACCACTTTTCTCTAAAACAGCACAAACTGACCTGGTCACGGGTGAATCGTCATTCAGAGCCGGCTCCTCTACACGAAGCGAAGGACACGAAAATGAAGATAATATCAGAAAGACATAGTTCAGTTGTTGCGTCTCCCACCATCAAACCACCGGTGTTGAATACGAGGTCATTACTCTGTTGCACTCAGCTCATCAGAAGCCACATCCTCACATCAAATTAATGAACACATTTATTGTTAAACGCATTTTTATAAAACATTCATTCATTCTGTCTAATTAAAAGACCCAACAGGCCTGACATCACTTAAATATGCATGCTTATCACTCACATGGTCTGAATTAAAGATCTTTAAGCATGTGTTTGTGTGTGAGAGGGTATGTGTGTGGGGTAGCAAAACAGAATCCAGCTTCCTAAGCAGACCTTCTCACTCTGGGTTTAATGGTGGTAATCATGGCGTGACCCAACATTAAGACGGTGTGTGCTTGTGTTTGTGTGAGTCCTACTCTCCCTAATGGTGACAATGATGACATGTTCTCCATTAGACTAGTCAGTGGGCCACAGCAGATCTAGCATATTAATGATGCTGATGATGGCTTCTTTAATTACCTTCGCGTGCTGCGGCATGGCCTAACTCCTTTGCCTGAGTCCTTTCATCACACTCTCTCCTACGCATGTTGCCTGGGTTGTTTATCAGAAGCTGCCATTACTGAAATATCCCTATCTTGCATCTAGTGTGCATCAACACGCTGGCGTTATCAGCTTTGATTTCACTTCTTAGCAAGATAACGTTTGTCATCTACAGTGAGGATGGATCCTTTTAATGCATACAGGTGTCTGAAACAAACAGAAAAAAAAGTTACAACTTTTAAAAGCCAGAATAATTTAAATAAGGGTTGTTTAAAAAATACAAAGCCATTATACAAGTTTTCATTTGTATTTACTTTGGGCTCTAAACAGTAAATATTGTAAAATGTTAAGGCAAATCCTTTGTATGTCTCAGTTTATTGCAACTGTAGTGATTTAAATCTACTATTTTTAAATTCTTGTATGTACATTTAATCTAAAAGTGAAAGGAAAAATCAGATCACAGTTAAAAAAGCACCGCAGGTACTTACTAATTAGTGGTCGTAAAGTAACTTATTTAAGTAATTTAACCTAAAAGCATTTTGATTAAACCCTGACCTTTCAATATAAAACGTATCATGCTGAGAATATTCCGTTTTTCCAGTGAGATAAAAAATATTTAACTCTGTAAACATATAAAAAGAGGTAACAAGTAAAGCTGGGAATATTAACTTTCCCACTGAAAAGCCTGTTAAGAAAAGATTCATGTATGAAGAACGACCTTAACTTCTGTTAGGCAATATGTTGGCTTTGAAACCACCAAATAATTCATATTTGAGCATTTGAATACCAAAATGTGTTGTTTTTAATCCAATATTTAACACAGAAAGTAAAACTAAGCAGAACCAAGGCAAGGAAAAACAAACCTGAAATAAAACCTTCGCTGTGAATAAAATTACATTTGTGTTGTATCACAAAATTCTCTTAATTTTCTGAGTCTTTTTTTTTTTCAAAAGAAACTGGTTTTTAGTTAAAATGCCTGACGCAATAATAATAAAGACAATTTGGAAAAGCATGATTTGTTTGTCTGACCCTTATTGTTTTTTCAGCTGTGTTCCAGCTTTAAAATACATAACACAACTACAGGTTAATGAGCTGTGTGGGGGAACATCTTATACACATGCTAAAAGGACACAAGACACAAAGTGATTAAGCAGTCAGACCATTCTGGCAGTAATGTTAGTTTATTTAAAAAAAGAAAACTTTATTAGGTTGTATTCAGTATCGTCAAAGCTTGTAGGATAATTATACCCTTTTAAATCTATTTAAGCTACTGTAATTAGGAGAGCCTCTCAGCGGGTACAGAGTTTAACATCGATGATCAACTATGGCAGCTGCAAAACATGTTGGTGACAGAGCACTGCTCCACAATCAGCATGTTATACAGCTGTTATGTTAGTACATCGTTTTATTGCATTTCTGCAAAATCGTCATATAGATCTTGCAGTCTGACTATGGAATGAAGCTGGAGTAACCTGAGAGAACCCATGCACTATGCATGCTTGGGGAGAACATGCCAACTACATGCAGTAAAGCCCTAGGTGGGAATTTGAACACAGGGGCCTTCTTGGTGCAAAACTTCATTGTAGGCTATCTACAGTGACAACCTAGATCCCCAAAAGTATTGCCCATAACCATAACAAATCTATTATCTGTTACATATATCACTGTTGCTTACTTGTCTCGTCTTTAAATTCTGTAAAGGGACTTTTTGTTACCTTTAATTATATAAAAAACGGCTTTAGTAGTGAAGTCAGAAGCACGTTTGTTATGATTAACTTTTCCTTTTTCATGAGTTATGTTCAATCACACCGTAGAATACAATCTGTCAAAGACTGTACGCAAAGTATGTGCAGTCTGAGAAAATGTAAAACAGTGCATTATCGCAAAAACCCTTGTTGATCAGCGTACCATTCTTTTGCTGGTGACCATGTTCAACTAAATTCCAAATGGTAGCATTGGAAAAACATTTGTCCGTCCCATTGGAAAAAGAAAGCGTTTGGGCAGTTATTTCATTATCCTGTTTCTTGCTTCTATAATTGTTTAACCTCCATTAAATAAGGCCCCATCTTGTCTCCCAAAGATCTCCTTAGGTACTCGAGTTACTTGAGAGTGATTCGAATCTTGCCTATCATTTTGTTTTTTTAGGATTTTTACATCTGTAGTTGTACGTTTGTCAAGTAAGAGAAGTTCAAAACACGTGTTTTTTTAAGTTTTGCTTTTCGAAAACTTCTAACTAAATCCTTCACCCAATCAAAATGAAAAGAGGCAAACAGACTAATGACTATGATTTTGTGAGTGTGTGTGGCACAGTGAGTCGGGGAGGAAGAGAGGGGTGTGACACGATCAGTCAGAGAAAAACATGTCTCATGTTTATCTTGTATTTGAACCAGACTCATGCAGAGGGACAAGACTGACAGAGGACGTAGAAGCGTTCATGTTTATCTGTGTCTGCATGTGGTTAGCGGTACACATGAAAAACTGAATGACACACAACTTTTTCTCGGACAAAAAAATCTGACAAAACCTCCTCTGAAACACAGCTACATATAAAAAAAAAAAAGCCTACAAAGACATAGACACAGCAGAGCCTCAGAGATCTGAGGTTCAGCTTCTGCGCACTGAGGCAATTTGTAATATAGATTTCCTCTATAGGCCACTGTAGTGTACCATTTACCATTTCAAACCCTTTGATTTTTTTTTAACAGTGGATAATTCATCTTCTGTAGGTCAATAAAAGAGACTGGGACCTAATGAAGGAGTTCTAGTCACAACAGCCATAAAAGTGATGTTTAAACACTGTTTGGAGACGAATTCATTTGAAACTCCGTTCTGTTGTTGACATTATTTAGGACAGCCTTTAGGGGCTCAAAAATGTAAAAGTACAGGAAGTGCGTTACTAAATAAATGCAAATAACATGGGGTATTTATTGTAATATGAATGACACACACAACAGCAAATGAAACAGCTATTTATAAACAGCATTAATTTAACAGGATTTGCTGACACGTGCATGCTACACTAAAAAAAGGAAACAGAAATATAAAACACACAACATTTAATCACATAAAAGTCAGGAAGCATGTCCAGATGCTGGTATTTTCCTGAAATAATTGACAACAGCAGATACACTTTCCGCATCTGCAGTGTTGTGAGGAGAAATTGCACGTTTATATCAAAGAAAGTGAGTGACGCTTTGTGTGTAAAATGTGTGTACCCGCAAATCTGTTGTGATCAGGTGACAGCAGTATTTCCAGAGTATCCCAACTGAACAGTCGACTTTTTATGAGAATGAAGATATTTGACATGTTGGCACATAATTACTTTCATAACGTTTTTTTTTCCAGGATAGGAATAAAGTCAAAACATGTCCTTAATTTATAAAACTAAAGTCATATTAAATGTAAGTAATTTAAATAATAGAGGTATAAACCTATATTTGGACTGTGTTGTGTTTTAATTTTAGATGTCAGTTTAGTTTCTCATAATTCTGTAGCACACTTTGTGTTTAACTTAAGATGTGACACAAAATATTCTGTATTTTACAGTTACCTTCTGCTCTGGCAGACTCTCTCTGCGGAAACACTCAAAACTGTTGCCTGCGTGCTGAGATGCTGCAACTACCAAAAAGTCTGGAAAAGCAGCACACATTAGATTTTAGGTTTATTTCTATAGCACATTTCAGCAACAAGACAGTTTAAAATGTTGTATGCAGCAAAAACACAACACAATAAACGAAAACAAAAAAGTACTAAACTTTTGTATTCTAGTCTAGATTTAAAAAGTTGTACTTGTTTTAAATCAAAGGAACGTTAAACAAGTACCTTGATTTAAAGGGATAAAGTAAAACAAATAATGTTTTGACAAGCTTTAGAAGTTATCGCACTAAACATGGCAAAAAGATGTGTATGAGATGTATGCAAGGTGTGGGCCCACAAAAGAACTTTGTTAGGTTTGGATCCACTGCATGTTGCATCGTTTGGGTATAGATATGTATAGATATGTAAAATATGGTACGTAGACATGTTTTTTCTGTTTTGCAAACACTATTTTTGTGAATCTAAGTGTTAGAGATGCAAAGTCCTGCATGCAAACCTTAGTTTATACCACAACATTCTTCATTTGGATACTCCCTATTCCCCCATTTTGCATTCTGAAAAAAGAATATTTTGTGAATATTTACTAGCACGTATAAACAAGACAAAGCTGACGGCGCCTTTTAAAGTGTAACATAATACATCCTGTCTAGATCATTTTGATGTTATATCGGTTTTATAGTGAAAAGAGATGATATTACAAAAACCTAAGTTCAAAGACAGAAAGCTGGGTTAGTGGTGTGTTCTACCGCGACAAGTCTATTACAGAAGCAACAGAAGAAAAGCCACGATGCTAAAGGAATCCATACCAGTTGATAAGTAAGTTCAAACTTGAGATCTTTAATGCAAGCGGTTCAGTGATATCACACCGGGTTTTGAAAAAACATGCACATTAAAAATGGAGCTGTGATTTCCAACCGTATCAACAATTCAATACCCAAGACTTCAGTCTCCTCCGCTTTGAATATTAAAGAAACCTACCTTCACTTTATTCGTGATAATTCAAACGCTACTAGCCTTTGCCATATCTGCTTTATGCATTAGTGTGGCATGAGAGACTCCTGGCTAACTCTGACATGTCATGCAACATTTTTGATCACAGGCAACAGAGAAAAGAGGTCCTGTCACACTACAAATGCAGAGATGAAAGGATTCTTAACAGACGTGAAATAGTTGAACTTATTGAGAATATTCGCCTACCGACTACCGACAGACCAATCAACTGGCCTTAGTTGGCGTCTGTCTGGCCCAAGGCAATCAGCCTGGTGCAATAAACAAAAAAAACAAAAAAAAAGAAAGAGAGAAGCCATACCATGCTTGCTGCATTACTCACAAGGATTTAAATCAAAAGCAAGGTGATGGGAAGTGTGAGAAAGTGAAAGGAAAAAGTAAGGAAGGAAAGTGGAAGTAACTAGTGAGAAAGATGTCCATGAAAGGAAGGGCTAAAAAAAAAAAAAAAAAGATTAGGTACCTACGAAACTTTTTCTGAATTTGAGGAAATAAATGAAGTAGCAAAATCAATATCTGAGGAAGAGCAACACGGACTATAAAGCTTAAGACAGAATTGTATATTTCTGATCATCACTTGTGTGTCCTGCGTTTACTTTTAATTATACAATTTGCCCTTGTACAGCTGCGGCTCAGCTCTGACAACTGCTCTCCCCTGAGATTCCCTCAGCTCCCAGCTGGAACATTAGGGAGTATCAAAGAATATTACACCTAAGAATTAATGCTCCAAATCACCTTGCTATAGATTTAGGTCCCGCACAGACCCCTCCCTCTCTTAGACAAGATAATCCAGGCTCTGGCACTGGATATATGACACTAATCATCTGAAAGGTAAGCGACGGGTACAGGGTAGGAAGGAAAAAGGGAAGAAGACCTTGCAGGGAGTGAAAGCAAAGCACAGGGTGTGTTTTAGCATTCCTGTTTAGGCTGTAATACATTAAGCCCAGCTCAAATCGTTGACCCCACATGGGTCTTGTCAGCAGTGAAAGTACACAAAAATCAGACCTGGTAAAAGCTTTCTGTGTTCATAAAGCTTCCTAATAAATTAAAACATAAATTGTTTTATGATAAAATCTTTCCAATTAGCCTTAAATCTAAAATAATACATTTAATATGCTGAAGATTAGTTTAGAAAAAAAAAAAAGAACAAAACTTTGATTTTCAAATGACTATTAAGTGTTCAAACGGGTTCATGAATGTGTTAGTATATCTGTGTGGGATTGTGCGCATGTGTGACAGCGCAGCTAAGGGAATGTGAAGGGGATCAATATGGAGGGGTCTATTTCTACCATGGAGCTGTGCATCTGCGTGCATACCAGTCGGCCGGTGTCTATGAGCCTGTGCACGCGTGTGCACAAGTGAGTTTGTGTGTGCCGGATGCCCTGGCTACAGCAGAATCGATACAACAAATGATTACCATTTCCACAAACCTCCCTGCGCAGCCTGGCTTCGGCCACTCTTGAGCCTCCACACACCCTGCCAGCCCTCTGCAACCTCCTCCCGCCTGTACGCAAGCCTGCAAACACACACACACACACTGTTGTACAAACACATAGTAGCTCTTTCTACAGACACACACACACATACACAGAACCCAAACAAACCACCCACACCCTTTGACCCACATTGTACCCCAGAAACCAGCATAAAACTGTGGAATCACAACCTTATGGGCACTAAAAACATCTGAGCCTTTTACAGGGAAAGTTCTGTGTACATTCAAGGTGCTGACATATGTAGGTTAGAGTAAAACAGGTATTATATAAGACATATTTGAATCTGTGGACATTTTTTTTTTTTACAGAAATTGAATTATTATGCAGAAACATTTCTTTAAAATAGATACAAACAACTAAATAAAAACTCACATTTTCTGATTTTTTACATCTTTGCTGGTCTTCTGAGGCTACTGACTGCTTCTTTATTATTTTTGTTGTATTTATTTCCTGCAAAGATTTCAAGAGGTGTATTCCTTTTTGTTCGAGCCAGCTGTACTTAGATGTCACACATAGCTACATTTCTTAATTAAATAGTATTTGATATCTATTATTTCCACAATCAAAAAAACTATACCTAGGGATGACTAATTTTATCAATAAATTCATTTATTCTTTTTTTCATGTAAGAAAAGTTACATAAAAATAGTAAAATAATCAGACATTAAAAATAAATACAAAAATTCAAAACATAAAAATAATGCTATTATAATAACCGTACATGAAGTAACATTAAGCAAAATATTTTAACAGTAACTTTAAAACTGTTCTAGTTTCTGATAACCTCCGAAAATCAGATTGGTTAACGGGAAGAACAGAGTGGTAAAAAGAAAGGATAGAGAGAGAAGAGGCACCCTGTAGAGAATGAAGGGGATTTCCCACAGCACAGATGGAAACCATTAGCATGGCGTTGTTGCTTAAAAACCTTTCATGTTTTTGCAGTTATTAGATAAAACCGGGTTAATAGTAAACAGCCTGATTCTCCAAATGGATCTAATATCCAGACAAGGCGATTGTTTTACCATCCACTAGCTAAAATTGGGTTAAATCTAATAAAGTGTAAGAATTCAGAATGTAACCTCTAAAACGTCTCCGCACTGAGTTTTAAATTGTCGGTCGACGATGAAAATGTTCCATGCTTGGCCGGACTTAACCGAGAAACTCCCCGAGACGGAGACGGTTGCACTGGGGTCGTGTTGAAGCCAAAGCCATAACCACAGCTATGTGTGCACAAACACACACACACATACAAACACACGCACACACACACACACACACACACAAACACACACACCCTAGACTGGGTGATACATGCCTGCTGATGTCATCACCGCAGCTCTGGTAACACATGGGGTCAACCAGGGGACTCGCCTCTGAACTCTGAACTCTTCTGTCCTCACATCTGTTTTCTCTCCACAGTTTGATGCCGCTGGAATATTAGTCACGAAACAACACAAATAAAAACAGATTTATGCCGACTCGTCTCCGAAATGAAGAAATCATACAATGTTTGACCAAAGGCAGAGAGTCACCACCTTTGTGGAGCTTCAGAAACAACGTGCATGCAGTTGTTTTAGGGCTCTTCTGTTAAACACATGTTTAGTTAGAGTGCCTTCCGTGCACCGCACATAAAACACGTAAATGTTTTTGATTACCGCGCGTACACAGGGGAGCATGGGAAACAGGAACTTGAGATCATAGGATTCCCCCCCTGTTTACTTCTTTCTTCTCAACTTATTTTCTCCTCTGCCAGCGTTCCTTCTTCTAGGTACCCCTCCATCCAAATTGCCTCCTGTGCATGTGCTGAAAACTCCTCTATTGTGCAGAAGACAGAGGGAGATGACAGACAGAGGAAGAGATGTAAGTGCAAGAGTTCACCCAGACATTGTTAAAATTCCTTGGGAAAGATTGGCTTAAAATTGATAAATAGAACATTAATTAAAGCATGATATAAGTCGTATCTCTTGACATCAAATTGTTTGGCAAAAAATATCTGATATGATAATGGTTTTATAAAGTGTATCACATCTCATGGCAGAAATACAACCATTTGCAAAAAGCGTGCGTAGAAAACATCAATTTTTTTTTCTTGTGGGAATACATGAACTGTAGGTCAGGTTTTAAACAATCTCTGCCACGGAGGTGTTGAATGTCTTTCAGTAGTGGTAAAGGAGAGATGGTGTAAAAGCCCTCCACCGCTTAAACCTGGACGTGGTGGCAGCCCTTTTGTTGAGAGACAAAAGAGGTGCTCCCTCGGTTGGACAATAGATGGCAGTCTTTACCTTGAGCAGGCCACTTGTACTGATTCCCCTGCTCTACAGCCATTCACTCCACCTTTTCCGCCCGTCTCCTGCATCTACATGCAATAAAACCCTATTGTTCTACACTTTGGAGTTTAGCGCATCGAGATGCTACATTATAAACCACTCATCAGGTTTGTTAGATAAATTTGCTTTGCAGGCCTTTTTTTTTTCCCACTCTTGAGTTTTAAATTTCGCCCATGCTAGGTTACTTCTTTTTGTCCTCCACCCCCTTTTTTGGTACATAGTGTTTTGCCAGTCAGTGTTGCTTCACAGCCCCTTAAATCTTTTCTCTAAATTCAGTATTCATTGAATATAACATAAACTGTCAGCCATCGATGGCCAAAGCTGGTGAATATTGAGAGGGTGTGCACACTGAATATGAAGAGGTGGGTCGGGGGATATGTGCCTACCTGTGTGTGTATGTGCATGTTGAATATTTACTGGACAGACCTTGACTTTGCGTGTTCTTTTGTGTGTGTGTGTGTGTATGTGGGGGGCAGGGGGTTGGGTGTGTGAGTGTGTGTTTGACTGAGCAAAACAGAAACACAAAATGCAAAGTGAATTTTCCTAATGCTTTTAGGGCTGCACACCCTGATGTGATAATAGAGGCGGGAGACCCAGAACCGGGGAAGGGTAAAACAATAAAATAAAGACCAAAATATAGGATTAAGAAGAAATCTACATTTAATAGAACAATAATGTATGGTTTTGTAATATCCAAACAGTTTAAACTAAAGCCCTAGGAAAATTGAAGCCGTTGCTGGAACTCCTAAATATTTTATGATGCACAAACAGTTTTACTTCTCTGTGTGTGTGTATGTGCCCTACCTTGGCTATTTTATTGAATCTCAAGGTGAAAGTTTGCAGTGAATCTCAATAATCAATAAAGCAGAGATGTGAAACTTGGGATGGGGATCAAATTCATATTCAAGGCATTAGTCTTGAGGTGACCTCAGTGACACCTCCCAAAAGAGGAAGCCACAGAGAGAGCAATTAGCTGTTCACAATGATCGTTTACCAAACATTTGCAAACAACCATTTGCAAGAAATGCCAACACAGGAAAAAATTAGCGGATAAAACTTTTACTCTTAAACTTAAAAATATAACAATATATGTCAGGCTGACAACAAAGATTTACTTACAATCCACGGTTTGAAAAATTTAGAGGTTCAAAACAAAAGAAACAATTCTGTCAAAGACTCTAAGGTAATTGTAGTGAATTGTCTGATAAAGTGCTTTTACGTATCAAAGTTTCCTTCAGTTGCAAGGAACATAGAGAAACTCAACGCTGACCCTCCCTCATGTGTTGCTAGGCACTGCCAGTCGGCTGGTTTAAAGATAGACACCTAATTCCTATCTTTTCTAAATACTAAGCTGACTGGGAGTGAGTCATGATATGGAAACTGAGGAAGGAGCATCCTCATTAAAAGATAGTTCTGCTTAAAGTACAGTTTAAATCTATGCTAAGGCATCAAATGTCATAAATGCCACAAAAAGTAGCAAAGAGTTTAAGGTGTATGAAGTACTTGCCACTGACCTGATAAAAAAAGGGGGAACAAACAGAATACTATAAAACTTATGCTAATTCAAAAAAGGATGGAATTAACTGTTCAGAAATATTGCTACTTAATAAAAACATCAGCGATCATGGTGTGTCAACTGAACAAGACAGAAAATTATTAACTACTATGATAACAACAATAATGGTAATGATAATAAAAATAAGAAAAATGCAATCACTTCAGTCCAAACTGATGACCAAATACTGACAGATTTTTCCACGTAAAGTGAGGATGTACAGGGGATTGTGTATTTTGACACTTCTCAATATCTTAAAGCAGAGCAATCTGATCTATTTTACAACCTGTTTTCTACAGGCTTCATGACTTATGACAGAAGTCCACAATCTTCGGTCTGACCCTTTAATTCTTGCTTCACAATGTACGGCCTGATATTACTCCCTGATCTAACTCTCTAGATCTCTCACTCTCAGTGCCTTCATAGACACTTCAAAGCCCATCATACACCATCAGGCTATAATCACAGATCTGCGATCAGATTACTCTGCTCTCACAGCTAACCTTTAACATGAGAAGGATGAAAACCTTGCTAACCCTGAATCAGTGGTTGGGGTTGGGCTGGGCCCTACCAGGCCCTCATAAAAGCTTCATAAGGCTTCATGCGAGCTTCCTTTGGCTTTGTTGGGGGATTCGTATCGGGCTAAGGTGCTCCCGGGAGACGTCCCAAAGCCTCCCATGACTCTTACTCTCTCTTTCTGAAGTTTCATAGGCTTGCAACACTGCTTTTGGGTATAAGCCAAAAGGTGCCGGCACACAGCCGCACACCGTCATGCACACAAATACAGCACAAGATAAAAAAAAACACTAATATGCACACAACAGTGACTCACAAAGACTAACACAAGCACACACACTCTTAAACTCACACACACTTACACCCAAACACACTCCCCTCTTGCTCTCTCCTCTTTGCTTTATTTACAATCCTCTGGCAGCGGTACAAGGGCCTGGGGCTATAACACACGGCACCTAATGCTCAAACTGCCAGGTAATCTCATGTCTGACATCCTCCTTTGATAGAAACTGATCAATAGACTCTTGTAAAGGAGTCATTTTCTCTGATGTTTCCACCAACCACTTCTCTCTTTCGCTAACTCTCTCCTATTTTCACTCTCTTTCCCCCCTTATCTTTTATTAGCCATACATTTATAATTCATATTTCAGCAGGGCTGAGTTGGCTTCAAGACAAGCGGTAGGTTGGGGTTTGGGGGGGATGCTTCTTTGTGTAATAAAGAACAATAGTTGTGAAATGATGGGGAGAAATGCCAGTGTTTGCTCTCGGTTCCGGTGAACAACAGTTTTAGGGATCGATAGAGTGTGAAATGGGATTATAGCTAGTAATAGAGGTGAATTGGAGGAGAGAGGCCAGTGCATGTGTGCGTCCAGGGATCCAAATGCACACACACAATTATGCTCATACATTCCAATATTAATTTAACCATATGAGTGGGCAGATGGACATCAACAATGCAGAGGATCATTAATGTTATACTTGTTTTTTGATAATTTCTTGTTTGTTTTTTTGATAATAATGTATTATCACAGAGTCAATGTCAAAGCACATCAAATAGAACTGTTTCACTGACCCTGTTAAATTCTATAAATGTATAAATCAGGCTGTTCCTAGCTTTAACTAGGAACAACTTGCTTACTCTGACATTGTTTTTTTGTTCTTTGAGAACCGTAACATTAACGGACAAAAAAAAAACAAAAAAATAAGTCGCCTGCAGATTAGTCTTTTTTGATCTGTTATACGATGAATTTTAATGTCATTCCCAAGCATATGTTTCTGATTTTTACCTGATTTTCATTCAACTCAAAAAGTCACACCAGAACACATGTTGTTGGTTTATAAATTGATTTAAAAAAAGGTGGAGATTATTAGTTCTGATGAATTTAGTAAAAGGGGGAAACAGAATTGTTATTATTTTAAGTCTTTGATCTGCAAATCATTGTTCAGAGTCAGCCAAGATAAAAACTTTTGATTCCAATCTTCACCTGATTTATTAGTTGATCTCTATCTTAAAGTTAACCCCTGTCTTAAATTCTACTGGATAAAAATATTTTTTTTTGTCAAAAAATATTAATAACCATGAAACATAAAATATGAATAATCTACTCCCATTACCTCAATTTGATATTTTAAATTATTTGTTTATGTAATTCTGTTTTTGGTTTTTTTTGTTGTTTTTTTTGTCATTCACGATGCAAAAACATTACTCCAATGCATCTCAAGAGAGGTATGTAACTAAGAGGTAATTTGACACACCCAAAATATGATACATTTTAAAAATCTTTTCAATCACTTCTATAATTGTTTCTTTAATTCAACCCAACAGTCTTATTTAGTCCATTTGCCTTTATAGATTTTAGCCTCATCAATGTAAAACTACATCATCCTATTCTTTTCCTTTTATAAGACCACAGAAATCATGTCTTGATACAATAATTACACCCATAAATCAAAACATATATGTTCTAAATAATTAGCACAAAAAGTGTAAAATATTTGGAAAAATACAAAAAAATATATAATTTTAGTTAGTGAATACAAATGTCGGATCTCAGAACAGCAATGTATTGAACATTTAAATCTAATCTTTCCTTGCGATTCAATGTCAGAGAGTACCACAGTGACCAGGTTTTTTTTTTCAGCTGCATGGAGCAACAACCTTTCACCTTTACCCCTTTGATCAGCGGACAGCAACATTCAATTAAATATTATACGCGTTATCCTAAAAATAAATGATTGGAAAAAATGTGTCTGAATGCCTGACTGAATTTTGGTGACTCCACACTTCCGGAGATCTCGAAAGTCATACTGTCACAAAAGTTCTCTGAGCAAGCTGAAGATTCCCATCTGACTGAATGGGATGTTGGATTTCCTTAAGAGATTGAACATTATATCAAACTAAAAGATTCTGTACTATTCTGGGAAATGGTAAGAACCCTTTCTCCAGCAGATGTAAATGATATATGCTGACACTCACAGAAGTATCACCCACCATATGCTTCACCAAGTGTTTTTGCTTGAAAGAAGATGTGGATTTGCATTGATTACGGTTCTAACCCTAATATTAGAACCATACCTTATCAATACACACTTCTAAAAATATATTATGCCTGGGCATAAACCAAGGGAAGTAAGCATTTCTCCAAGCTTTGCCTGCATAGTGGCTATTGCTAAATTGAATTGGTTGCAAAAAACATATAAGCCACTCCTTTGTCCCTTGTGGTTGTACCACTTCAAATAAATGTCCTAAGGAATCACAGGGGCCCCACTGACATTTCAACGATAATATAGATGGCTATGGGCAATAGGAATCCTTGAAACAACATGAAGACATAACATAAAGTCCTCAATCAGCCAAGATTCTGGGATATTCTGTCTGCCATTGTTTACATCACACTTTGCTCCCATTTCTTGGCACATTAATCAGCCGATTCATTTCCACAGTGTTTCTCTCATGACCTTATGATAACTACATTCTGTCCACCTTTACCCCTATCTTCATATGCAGCTATCTGGCAAAATGACAGCGCCAGATTATTGAAAGGCTTTGGTGAGAAAATATCTAGCATGCCTTCCTTTTGTAATTCCCCAGTACTGATCATGTTTCTGCACCATTGATTTACCTGTTCTGCTGTATCCAAGTCTGACATCTCACGGGCTTCTGCTACCTGGACAATAACTTGTTTTATGCCCCAATCACACAGACTGCCAAAATAAAGCAAAGTCAGAATCCCCAATAAACTTGAGTCTCTGCATTTCTTTTTGAGGTTCTGTAGATTCTTCCGCAAGTTCACTGCCACATACTAAACTATACCAACCAAGTTCACAGAAACAAATGAACAGAAAGGGCTACAACCACCTCACTTAACTCCCAAATTGAATGCCACATGAAAGGTGGTTAGACGGCCCAGAACATGTCTTTAGCATCTAACAAAAATCAGTCCCGAAGAATGTGAATGTTCATTGGTTGTTTATAAATTAAATAAACGATAATCGCAAGTGGAGGAAAATATTCCACATTAGAAATAAACAATCCCCGGGAGTGTAGTTCAGTCCTCTGTGTGCCCTGAATGACTCATTGATTAATTAAGGCTTGTTGCTTTGTTTTACTCACCTGCAGTTATCTGAAAAGAAAAGCAAAGTGGAATTAGGCAACAGCACAAGAACTAGTACTAACAGTTTTTGTTGCTAAGAACAACTCCCAAGTCTCAAATTTGTTCAGGTCACAAGTAACATGGAACCTCGTGGTGTGTATGGGGATTATGGAGCTAATTGCACACATCAGATTTTCTGTCCCAGCATGGTCTTCTACATTGCTACATTAAGAATTATTGTGGGAGGTGTTTTATGTTCAAAATATTAATGATCAGGCTGCACTGTAAAACCATGTAAAAAGCCGTGGCCCTCTTGACCTTCTCTGAATAGATTTTCTTATTTGTTGAGCCTAATTCAAAGGGAGTGGCTACTTTCCTTGTGGTCACTGACCATATCACCCATTATGCCTAAGCCTACATCACCAAGGATTAAAAAGCATTAACCTTAGCCAAAAGTAACACTGTGCAGATGTATGATTTTATGAGAAGCTTCATCAAAGAGCATCTACAGATGTTTTGTATAAATAAGTCTTGAACATTTCCCTATTTGTTCTAACTTGATCGAAAACTAGTGTTCTAACCACGTATTCTTATATTATTGTGTTAGTCTCCTCCCCTCTCAAACACTAAGGTGGAGTCAGCACATTGTAGTTGTAAGCATGCTGGTCCACACTCTAACGTCAAAAATATTCTACCTGTTTGGTCATGATGCTTTTCTGCCTGTTGACTTCGGTCTTAGAACATTTCCAAATAACAAAGACCATCATGGTCACCTTCAGTTTGTAAGACACCTGAATACAGAGTTAAAGTAAACTTACAAACTGGAATAGGAATTTGCCATTTCCAAGGACCTAAACCTCCTCAACGATCACTCAAAGCGAAAGGTGTCTTACCTCAATACAGACTCATGCCTTCCTGTAAATGGTGCTTATCCCAGTAACCTTGCAAGTACTTCTAAAATCTCAAGAGGCTGAAGATGAACTAGATGGTATGCTTCTGCCAAACTACGCAGAGGCAGACAGAGGTATAGAAAGGGGAGTTATTCATTGCTGAGTGAGTCTGAAGGTAGTATTTAGAGCCTCAGCTATTGTTAATCTCAGTGAGAGATCAAGCTATTCTTTTGACAAAGTTATATCAAGTTTGGAAACTTAAATGATTAGTTAATATCAGCATTTTATTTTAATCTGCATTATAGAGATACAAAGTACAATAGCAAAGAGGCATACAAAGAAAGAACTTGTTGATTTTAGCAAGTGTTTTATTTGTATTTTTGCTTATATAGAGACATTAAAAACTAACAATTACAAATAGTTAAACACATGACATATTTTGTTTATTTAAGGTTATTTTGTACAAATTGTAAACAAGCCCATGATAAACCACAACATTTAGGAAGTAAACAAGTTATTCACACTGACTAAAATAACATTTTAGTGAAGAACACTATTGCATTTATATATTTGTCTATTTTCTCTTAATGCTTGTGCTTTAATAATAATTTAAAAAAAAAGATCTTTTGCTTTTCACAGTCCTCTCAATCCTATGCTATTTCAGTGGCTATCAATGAATACATATACACATAATACACAGAGGACTAAAACAAGGTTGATGTTACGAAAAAGAACCCTTTGTTTACGACAGTAATTTCTCAAGCTAACTCCAACTCATTCGGACCACTGCTATATCCAGGTGAACAATACCCACATTGTTATAATAATGCATCTTTATTCATCTTAAGTCATTACAACAGACTCTTCATTGGTGAACTGTATCTGCTGAAGGTGGAAGCTGAATAATATGTGGTTTTGTGTAGAGAGTAGAGTTGAGGGAATGCGTTTTGATCACAGACAAAGGCCAAGCTACACAGCGTTGTCCTTCTGTCTCTATCTTGTTAATGAG
>JAVLVB010000757.1:1571025-1589379 GCA_032876305.1 Orestias chungarensis | reverse complement strand
TGTGTGTGTGTGTGTGTGTGTGTGTGTGTGTGTGTGTGTGTGTGTGTGTGTGTGTGTGTGTGTGTGTTTGTGCCTTTCAGGATCTGTGTGTGTGCTAATTAAAGCAGTGGGAGTTGGAAGAACTGACTGTGAGTGTGCGTATTTGAGGTGTTTGCCTGCCGTGACAATAGATCTGTACGTTAATTCTTAATGAGAAATTTCTTTGCCCCGGGAGACCCAAACATCCCCATTCCTGCACTGACACCCCACTACAAGGGCCACCATAGTACACACAAGTGCACATTCACGCACACACACACATACTCGTAAACCAGATCATTACCATACAGCTAAAGCAGTGTGCCATGGAATGAAAACCTTTATCCTTAGTGTGTTTGTGTGTATCTCTGAGTGAGCATCTATCTCACCACACTGATTGCTAATTCTGAGCTAACTGATAAAGCTAACATCACCGTGGTTGAATCATCCCTTAAGGTCAGGGTACACACCCTCTTTGCAGCTCACTGTTCCATATCATACAGCAGGAAAAGGTTCATAGAAAACAATAACCATGAAAAGTGAATCAAAGCGTGGAGTACAATAAAGGTTGATAGGGGCATCCTTGTATACTTCTCTGAAATTGGGATGTGCATCATGTCAGCCAGGTTAATTTGTTACGGTATACAAGTGAAAAGCACATTTGGGAAGTTTATTTGTCATCAACCTCATCATTCTTGGAACTTGCCTTGACACTCATCTCCTAGGATCAACTTGTTCACCTGAAACATTAGGGCCACAACAAGAATTATAAGTAATTTCCTATATTTAACAACAGAGATAAGATAGACCAGTAGAAATTACTGCATATGTTTGAAGTGTAGGTAAATGATACATAGTAAAAAAAAAAATTACATATAAATCTCAAGTTTACTAATATCTAACAACATGTCTGTAATTTCTTCTGAATATAAATTTAGCTTTTTTTTTCGAAGGATCAAATGTTAGGATATCAATAATTCGGAAACGGATTCATCAAGATCAAAGAAAAAAACCCACCAAAATCCATCCATCCATCAATACATTTTCTGTACACCCTTGTTCCTATTGTGGTCGGTTTATAATGAGCGAGTGGTAGGGGTACACCCTGGACAGGTGGCCAGTCCATCGCAGGGCAACACACACCAAAAATCCATTGTACAAAAATAGGAAGAATATGGCATTTCTGCAAACATACAAGGACATAAACGATCACCAAAACTGATGAAGTGGTCAAGGTAAGAATTAAGGGAACCAATGAGAAGCACCCTAAAGACCAACAGGTTAAAAAAACTTTAAAACATATGCTTAGAGTGTTTCTCCATCTACTTACAGATCTTGGGACTATTTAGCAATAATAAATAAAGAATAATGAAAAAGTTGAACACTTGCTTATATCTGAGGCACAAGGTAGTATTATTTTTTAATTCGTAAAAAAACAATATATTTAGCTTGCATTTCCCACTTATCCAGTACTTTGTGTTAGTCTATGTCATAGTGATTTATTCAAAAATACATTTAATATTGTCGTAGTAAAATGACAGCATGTGTAAAGTGCATGTATACTTTTGTGACGCACTATACACGTGCATCACACATCCTCAATTGAACATGCTCAATTGAATTTTGCTAAATTCTTTTTAGACATGCTGGTTAAAAACATCTAAGTTAGGCACTTTATTTTGTTTTAGATTTATTCCAGATTATTATTATTTTTTATAGGCAAAGCATTAATCTGCACAATATTTATAGCAATAGAGCTAGAGTATTCATTGTTGTTATGGTATTCTATAATTTCAATTACTTTTTGTTTTAAAAATGTAAGTTTTTAAACTAAAAGGCATGTCTCCTTATTCATAAAAAATGATTAACTCATGTAAATGATGTGTATTTGCATAATGATAATGATAAATAATGTGCACATGCATTATGCATTTAATGGAATTGAATGTAGCTTTCAACTTATATGTCTCTATAGAGGGCAGACCCGCTTTGTTTTCTCTTTTTCCACAGAAGGGATGACAAGTAGATAAAAAAAAATAGATCTGTTGCTAATATCCTATTTTATGCTTGTTTTTATTTAACTGGATTTTTACAAACAAGTCATCTTATTGAGAGTAACATGTGACACACACTAAAACCCCCAAAATTCTGGTGGCTGAACCTGATTGTTACCAAATCCACTCGCTTATGTATAAAAAGCTTTGAAACACAACAGCCATAAAATGTCCAGTACTGCCAGCCACATTGGCAGGCTGCCAGACCACAGTCACCACTTTGAGTAATTTGAATATTTAGTGTCCCATTGAGCTCTTAATTGGAGTCAATATTAATAGCCTTGGCACTGTTTGGTGATTTAATTAATGACAAGCTAATTTGTTTCTGCCAGGCGATCATGAGGGAATATGAGTGGGCGGTTTGTGGTGCTTGTGATGGTTGTTGAGGTATGTCTTTACAAAATCTCGAACTTGATCTGTAAATCATTGCATTGCATGAATAAAAAAACTTGTATCTATCCACAACATGCAACGTGTTGAACATTACATCCATTTTCGGTCACTCCTATAGCTTGGTTAACCCCCTTATATGTGGTTGTAACAGAAAACATTACCTAGGGGCCAATTAGCCACACCATATACTAGTTACACACCAAGAAGTGTACATTTTGACCTTTGTCTGTAGTTTCAACCTATACTGCCTATGAAAAGTATTAAAATCTTTAAATTCATCGTAACGGAATTAAAGGTTTGCCAGGGTCTGATGCAGAGCAGCATCCCCACAGCATAGTGCCTCCACTACCCCTGTATATTTGTGTCAGTCTGCAATTTTAAAGCCTAACAAACAGTGTATTATCTAATTGCTAATAAGCAAAATTATGACCCCATTAGACCAAATACATTTCTCCTATTTGACCATAGATATGTGTTTTTCACACTATTGTTACACCCCCTTAACATTTTGAATGGTGAAGAACCCAGGCGAATATTATTGTATTCCAAGTCTCTCCCAGTCATCGGCTAAGGCTGGTAACTCCTTCAGTGTAGTCACTGGTCTCCTGGCACGACCTTTCTCATGTCCCCTTCCTGTACTTTTACTTTGTGATGATGACCTGATCTTGCCAAATTTGACAATTCCATACTCCCTTAGTTGCATGATGATGGATTTACTTAAACACTCTATTTGTTTTCCCTCATCGTTATCACTCACATCTGTTTGTAATTATCTAATCATCTTCTCTACTTCTCCACCTCCTGCTCCTCCGTATTTAAACCTCATTCATCCATACACTCACCGCTGGATCGTCCATTACCTTACCTCTCTGGTTGCCCGGTTCCCCTCCTGTCTATTCCTCATATCTCCCAGTAAGTTCCCCCTGCTTCTCGTCTGATTCTCTGTGCTGGTTCTCTCTCTCTCCTCCAGCATCCTCCTCCGTTCCCGCTTAAGTTATTTCCTTTATGGTTTTGTTACCTTGTAGTCTCTGGTTTTCCCTCGCGCTTTTTAAAGTTTTATTCCTCAATAGATTTGCTCGCTTGTTGCCTATGGTTCCCCTCGCTTTTCTCGTTATTGTTAGTAGTTTGTTTGGTTATTTTTCCCATCCTGTGTTCATCTGCGGGTTTGTTTATTTCTGTTGTTTGTTCACTTTTCGTAGTTCCCAGGTTCCGCCTTGTTATCCGTTTTTTTACTTTCTAGTTTTGGTTCAGTTCCGCATCACTGTGTTCTCTGTTTATGTTCAGTTCATTATACATCTCTTGCAATAAACCAGTATTCCTTTCAGACATCCACCTCTGCTCGAGTCGTATTTACCGCTTCCTGACACTTTATAATACAGTTACTTGAGATATTATGATTATATCAATACAGCTTACTGTAGGACCACTAGCAACGATTGAATAGAGCTCCATTAAATGTGGTTGGTCACTTTAATAGGGTTGTGTTTTGTATCACATTTTTTAAATTTGTGATATGCCAGAAATCAATTTTCACTTTGACTTTAAGAGGTATTTTTTTGTTACGTTTTTTTTAAAATCAAAATAGCCATTTTCTGTTGGTCATGACTGATTTGTATGAAAATATGAAGCAAGAAAGAAATTTGCTTCCATCTGGTATTTAACATTCTCAAAAAACAGTTATGCACAAATTAACAGAAGAATTATAAGCTGTGGATATGCGGGTTTGTATCGAGTAAGATCACTGTCAAAAAGGTGTATGCGCAACTCTAACATTTGTATTCATATTTATAAGTCAATAAGGTTCTTGTACCCAAAGTTCTACGAACTCTTCCTTTCTTTATGAACACGAAATCAACTTTGTGGGTACTAGTAAAAGATTGTTTTGATGACGTCACAGGGCGGAGTAATCCATCCGCGACCAGATCAAACACAGCCCGTTCTAAATTTAAAGATGGCATAAGACCATGGACCGGGTGGAGCAACCACTTGTTTATATAGAAATATGTATTGATCTTACCTCTGATGCTTCAAGTGAGGCAATTGCTTCAACCTGTGCACTGTTTCCGCCATCTTTAAATTTGGAGCGGGCTGTGTTTGATGAGAGTGCGGATCGATTACTCCGCCCTGTGACGTCATCGTAACAATTTTCTACTCGTTTTACCCATAAAAAATAGCGTCAGAAATATTTCATCACAATTTGGGGTACAAGTACTTTATTGACGTATAAATACAAATACAAATGTTAGAGTTGTGCATACACCTTTTCGACAGTGATCTTACTCCATAGTTATATAGTAATAATGTCAGCATTAACAGGCATACTGAGTATACTTCCGAGAACGACTTCAAGGGAGAGAGTTGTGTATGCATAAATTCATAACAAAGTTTGATTTTGGAAAAAAAAGAGCATTGACTCTCTTTCAAGTGCTCCGGATTACTTATTTACTGCAGTGAGACTAAACTGTACTTTAATACAGATGTCCCAAGGTTCAAGAATGTCTTCATTAGGATTGTTTTGAAAAATCTCAGCTGGCAGCCAAACATTTGTCTGTTGGGAGCTTTGGACTAGTAATGAGACTACCAAAATTAAAATGGGAGGAGGTGCTTCAATTCAAGACGATTCTCTTCAAAGGAATTCACAGGACAGCAGATGCACTTTACTTTTATACCTATTTGGATGTAAGAATTTTCTTCCTTAAAGAAGGTTATTTCCTTTTTCAGACTCCTGATCTCCTGTTCCAGCTAATTACACAGGGTCACAAGACAGAGAAATCTGTTTTAATTTTGACAAAATGAGGAATCAATACACTCTGAACATGAATTCAAGATTGATAGAACATTTAAAAACTATTATTTACAGTAAAATATTCACACACACTATTATAACAGTCCTAACGGAATGTGCTGTTTAGCATTAGTTATGTAGACTTTTAGAAGAATAATACAGTGTTGGAGGAGAAAGCAAATGGAAAGGGCATGCGAAAAGACCAAGGACAGACTCTTGGTTCAGCCCAGACGAGGAGAGTTTTATAGACTCTGTTATTACTGTCGTGCCAGCTTTAAGTAATCTCAAGAACAGCCTTTTGACAGTCTGTGAGGCATTGAGTTTTCTCTGAACTGCAGAAAAACACACACAAATGCGCGTAAAATGATGGTTTCGCTTTAAAACAAACTTTGTTATATTTGTCAGCTATACCAAATTTGAATTAATTATTATAATTAGAAATTAATAAAATCATATAACCGAATTGTAATGGTGATAAAACCCATTAAAAGGAACAATAGCAGTTACTATTTTTTTGTCCTACAGCACTGGAACTATGAATAGGTTGCCCTGACACTGCAGGGGATTAACTGCTGTTGCTGTTCCCTGAGTTCTCACACACTGACTAACTTTTCAGTGAAATAAGCGTGTCACTCCAGAATGAGTTTATGAGGGTGAAAGCCTAAAAAATACTGAAATACTTAAAAACAGACACTAAATAAAAAGTCTAAATGTAAGTTTTAAAAATAAGAGAAATAATTTAACATGGACATTTTAATTCAATAAGATATGGCAATGACCCAGATGCTCAAATTAAGGACGTTGATTATTATCGTAGCCCAGTTATTTATTCATCTCAATAAACACGTTCGACCTTGGTGTGAAAGACATGCTTTACCTGACAAACACCATTACATAAAGCCAATGATAAAAAACTGCTGGAAAATCTCACCAAACAAACTTAAACAATGATAGTGGGAATGTCAGAATTACATAGTTACTTTCTGGGGGGGGATAATTTTGTTGCTTTTACAGCAGACAGACTTTCTTCGATTCAATATTTAAAAGAAATGCTTACCATGTCACTGTATGCAACCTCAGTTTATTAATGTAACTGCGGCTTTTTATGGGCAAATGTGACTGCTTAAAGAGACATACATTTTCCACCAAGGTGTCCTCTGGCTTTCATCTTTATGTTAGACTAAAATATTCTATTGTAACATACCGATTGACCAGAAAAAAGACTGAATTAAGATACCATACTTACAATGTGTACATTTTAACGTAACCATTAAAAAAATAGTGGTACAAACAAATCATGTTATCAAGAATAACACATGACACACACTAAAATATATATATATGAGTGAAAAATAAAAGATGAAAGATATGAGTCGGACATACCTTTACAATATTCTCTTTAAGAATTACAATATTTTTGACAGACTAAAAGAAGGGACATCTGGTTTTAGGGTTAGCCGAGCCCAAAAGCGACATGAGGTAGCGAATTAGCAGGACGTGAAGTTCCATAAGAACTCCTAACCTCTTGATAGGCGCCTCACATTCAAAGTCATTAGCCAGTGTAATAAAGGGCCTGAGATACAGCCATTCTTCAACAGCCTAACTCTTTTATAACCAACAGATTAAAGTTGATTAGATTAAAATGACATTCTGCCTGTCTGACCTTGGCGGCGGCAGTTAAGTTCATCCAAATTAAATTTCTCCGTAATAAAGATGATTCATTTGTTGCCATATGCAGTAAATATAAAACGGAAAGAAAAAGAAGAAAATATAAAGTGACACACCCCAGTGCCCACGTGCATACTTGTACTTGCTCATAGTCATGAGGACAAACACAAACGCATGTGCCAACGGAGCTTTCTTTGAGGTGGCGATCACATGGGCACGCTACGAAGAAAGGAGAAATTGGCTTTGTTAATCCACACTACCTGTAAACTCTTTCACACGTTTTTGTTAAAAACAAGCACAAAACGACGCACAAGGTTTGGACCTTGATTCATGCTTCAGTCTCCATGGCGTAGTACGCATGTACTCTTACCTGTTGTTTAGGGATTCCATACGATTTTGACGGTATCCTAAGAGGCTATGGAAATGGTTCTCTTATGCTGAATTTGTCTCAGAAAACTCAGACTGGTCAAGAATTCTGCTTATAATTGGTTAAGAGTATCCTTCAAGCTTTACCACTTGCTAAATTTTTCATCATAACACTGCAGCAAGCCTTTGCAAGTCTATGGTGTCAATTACTTATAAACAATTATGACTTTAAATGCAAACAAGCTTTGCAAAAAAAAGGGAAAGAAACTGCTGGGGCAGTCTATATTATTTAATACTAGAAATTGTGTATACAGTCATGGAAAACACTGCTAAATTTATTGAATTAAAGCTTTTTTTTCTCCTTTATTTTTTTAAACTTCTAGGAGGATGGTTTCCTATTATAAAGTTGTTTTCACTCTAGTCATAAAATCCTGCAATCTTGCAATTGGACAAGAGTTTGTGATTGGTATCCAGATTTTCAAACAGCCAAATGATGATTGCCAGGATCAGCGTGCGATTCCCCCGCGCTTTCATGCTACCAGGTTCACATTGCTCATAATCTTTATTCTGCTCACTCTGATTACAGGCTCATGTACAGTAAGCCCTCCTTTACTTTTTTCTGGCTATACCTATCTTAAAACCCAAGAGTCGAAGCTCTGCCAACATGCGCTTCCTGGTGAGCTGTGGAGGCCCGCCTAACAACAAACCAGCTGTAGCATATACAGCAACAGCTGCACTTTTTTCTAAAACTGTCACGTATAAAACATTTTAAATAGATATGTGGCAAAGAAATTGGCACTGTAAGTTCAGTCCTGACATCTTAGCTTCATGGTAGTGCATTAACATAAAACATGAATGTTCCAGAAAAAGAAAACTACCACATTTCTTTTTTTTATTGTTCTACTCCTGTTGTTTTACATTTAATCAGGAGCTTTGATTACTCTTCCATTTTAAGAACCTTATGAAAGCAGCAAGGGTGCACTAAAGTTTTCCCCCATGAATCTAACTCTAATGGCATTGAATCTACATGCAGACACTAAGTAGACAATAAATGGAGCATTTATAAACTAAAGAAGATGGGATAGGGCACACTCTAATCAACAATCAAACACCTTTTGTTGTAAAAGCCGTAGCTCCTCTTGTGGAACTTTTACTTTACCTTGAAGGTTATGTGATATTTTTTAATGGTGTCACTTATCTTTGTCAAAAAAAATTCTTACGTCTGACTTTTAACCTTATTTTTGTCTTAATTCATTTCTTACATTCCTCTCCTTCGAATAAGTAAAAATATTCAAACAAGTGCTCGCTCCTCTCCATTGATTTATAATAATAAAAAGTGTTTACCTTTTAGGCTAATGTCAGAAGCAGTTTTATTTATAGAGTACTAATATACATGTACATAAAATTTACATAATGTGTAAAGAAATCCTAAGAAATCAGTTAGCTGATTTTAAGACGCAACAACTGATTGGATCCACAGCTTCTGTAGTATGAGGGTAGGTAAAATAACCTAAAATCTGTCCTGGTAGTCCTACAAGGTTTCAATGGCCTTTAATTAATATAGCAAAACTGTTAAGGTTAGGTGTTGGAACAAGAGTCTCTGACAGCAGATACCATGTCTGCCACCTTTGTGTTTTTCTAACACTTAAGAGTCCACAAAAACATACTGAACATCCTGGTTAAAACGTGATCAAATGTAAAAATAAATAAATAAATAAAAAGTTTCAGGAAATATTTTTGGGAAGCACTGTAAATGCTAAAAACCTGTAGAAACAACCATAATCACTATAAGGCTCAGTGAACCCTAACATAAAGCCTGCGCCACTACTAAACAAAATATACATGGAGAAAATGCAATAACAGACACTCTTACTGAGCTGCTCTACAGAAAGCTCCGTTGTAATGACAGGGGAACCAAGGAAGTGAAACCAGTCTTAATCCTGGCGTTACACTTGGAATCCTACCATAGCTCACCTCTCAAGGGTAGAGGTTGGGAAAGTTAAACCGGCTCTAACACTCATCTTGAGTTCATCCACATTAATCCTGTTGTAATCTGGATCAGAACATGTGGGTTTACAGCTAATGACAGCCAACTAGTTAGATTTCAGCGGTTCACCGCAGCATGGTTTAACCAGGGATTAACAGGGCCCATCTAGCACTTACACTGGATAACTGCGAGTGGGGAACTTACTCATGCAAAAAAGCGGAAGAGATACAAATCGGGGAAGATAATGGCGTGATTCCTTACTTTCCTGAGTCAATAACTGAATTACCACAACCGTTGTCCTGAAATATGTGTGAGGATTGTTCAAAAACCATTGACCTAGCCCATGCACACCTTTACTCTTTCAGGAATCAAAAATACTGAAAGTTAGTGGCCATTTCATAGCATCTTTAGGATACAGACAAAACACCTAAGGTGTCACAGATTGTTGTGTTTCACACATTTGAACACTATATAGGACAGTATTTCTTTCCCTCTGATGAATACACTGTCTTGCAGTTGAACTAGCTATGAATGATTTACAACAATGTATCTTTAACTGGATGAAATGCCTCCTAATAAGAACTAATGTGGATACTATGGCTTCCTTGTGACCATAATTAGGAGCTTGTGCTTTGGGGAAACAAGTACCTTCCAAAAAACTCAGTGGACAAATAATTTCACTCTTATGACCTGACGAACCTTAATTTTCTTCTTATTTAATTATTGATGGGTGTCACATGACTAACCGAGATGACCGTCAGTTGATAAATACTTTATTTTGATCTCAATTATCTTATTTGAATCGTTTTCTCTGTTCTGTGTTCATGTTTGAATCCAATTAGATGTTAGAGTTTGACAAACAGAGGATCGTCTTATCTTGTTTTGTAAACTCAGATGACGTAGATGGAGACTTATCTAAGCAGACAACCGAACAATGGTGGTGGTGATTTAGAGCCCCCTTACATGAGTATTACATTATTCTTTTTTTAAATGTGATGAGGAGGTTTTGTGAAGGGATTAACACTCATATGACTAGACACTAAATAATTAAAAAAACCCTGCTCTTTGGAATTTGTTTATACAATTTTCTCCATTAAATGTTATGATATTTTGTATAACTTTGAATGTGTTGTGTATTTTCTCAAATTAAAATTTAAGTCACAAGTTTAAATTTATAGATATTTTTTATAGCCACTAACAAGGTTCTAACCACAACTTTGACTAGTTGTCAGACAATGACAGCCTCAAGTTTCAAGGGCACTTAAGATGAAATCATCCTGTCCCAACTATCCTAAAACTAGCCTGTGTGTGTGCCTAGAATCATATATACAGTGATGTCTAAGTGCCATCTATCCCAAACCATCAACCTCAAATGAACTGGACCAATGTCCAAAGATAACCCAGGAATCCCCTGAGGTTTAGACTGTCACTTAGTAAAGACTACCTAAACAAAATCTTTTAAATGAAGCTAGTTGTAATTCATCGTCTTGGACAGAGTTGCTAACTAAAACGTTTCCACTGGTTTGAACATAACTTTTAGCCCAACAGAACTATGCATCTTCTAAAGAACATATTTGTTATTTTTAAGAAAAAGACTGAGCTGCAACTGAGGTTGCAATATGCTAAAGCTATGTTTTGTTGCAAAGGAGGTGGATACAGTAACTCAAAATTATTTAACAACCCACCTGAAATCGGCAGCTGACGGGCTAGATAAAAGTGAACAAACACTCATCCTCTTCAACGACCTTGACCCAAACATGGCAGAAAACTGAGACTGAAAACTTTTTAGTTTCGTGAGGAGGGATGAATATGTATCCGTTGTGCGTTTTTCTTTTCATCATAAAGACATTTAACATGTCTGTGTACTGAAAGATGTGTTTTCCCTGATGTTGTACTTTAATTGCTGACCTCTTCCTCTGTTACCTCCATAAGACAAAAAAATAAAAAAAATAAAAAAAATAGATTAAAGCCCAAAAGGATGAAACTACTTCACTGCACACCTACAAACAAACAGTGGACAAGCAAGAGGTTTACAGCAACCTAATTTAGTCCAAATAAAACCTCACTCACCTTAGCCTCAGGGCCTGTTTGGTAAAATCGAAGCGTTTGATGAGGAAAAATTTTGCTTTGCTTGGGTACAACTTTGAGAAGCATTTTAGCAAGACGCTGTCCGTCTCACTGCCCTGGTGAACCGGCTTAGTAGACAACAGTGAAGGACCCTCCCCTTTTGTGAATATTTGTAACCATTTGGATGCAAAGCTAAACATCAATGGGACAAAAACACTTAAGCTTGCCCAGCAAATATAGCCTTAGCAAAAAAGGAAAAAAAAGGAGCAAGTGGGGTTGAAACACTGTAGAAAGGCGTCATAGTTTTCAGGTATCTGACCCACATAAACTGAGGACTCTCAGGAGTACAATAATAAAGTTTATTGGAATAATGTGGATGTGTCTTGAGCGAGGAAGCAATGGTCATGGCAGGGAATGGAGCGACGTGGGGAACCGGAGACTTCTGGAGGTGAGACGGAGAAGGCGAGTAGTTGAAACCAGTGCGAAGATGATTTGAGACGGAGCTTACTGTTGTTGATTGATGGGGACGCTAGAGAGGGGTGAGTGGAGAGACTTTCCAGCTGAGTCCAGGTGGTTGTTGTCCAGAGGGGCATGAGGCAGATGGTGAATTGCTGGAGCAGGCAGATCGAGCTGAGCACTGAGAGCAGGAACCAGAGTGGTATGAAATCCAGGAGATCTTGAACGGAGCAGATGTGAGCACAAGTGAGGTAAACCTGAAGAGATGAGCACAAAAGGGAATTACTGGTGGCACGGGTGAAACAAAGTAACAAAAGAAACAAAACATCAAACTGCAAGAAATACTAAAACACTAGAGACTGGCGCTGAGAAAAGGTAACGCTACCAGGAGTAACAAACACTCAGGCGATGAGTAGCTGGATCCCTGCTCCTTATAAGCAGCTCCACTCAATCAACCCAAATGCAGATCACCTGGAGAAAGAGCCCAGGTGAGGAGCTGCTCCAGCCAATGGTGCTCTTGCACCCCCTCGTGGACAACCTGTGAAGGTGCTAGAAAGTCTCAACTATGACAAAAGGATACGATAAAAATGTAAACAGACAAACCCAAAAAAAATCTACTTTATTTTCTAATTTTCGCAGAAAAAGCAAGAAAGAAGACCGTAAACAATATGTGTTATCACTATTAATACTTAATTTCCTCCACCATTTTTTTAATCCAGGTAGTTTTTATATGTTAAAAAAATGTTGTATGTTCCACAATTAATGTAAGCAATGCAAAGAACAATTTCAACTTTTTTAAACATTTTTAATTTTTCCCGCAATTGTGAGTGTGCTTGCGACATTTCAACTCAAAAGTAAATGTCTTTCTGATATCCTAAAGCCTAACAGTTCTGACCAGTGCAGTACAGAGACAGATAAACTAGATTTATATATAAAGGGGAGGTTTTGCACACATTGTGGGTCAGATGTAGTCTCACTGATCTGCTTAGGGTTTTGGCTTTCAGCTTGTCTGTCTTTTCATGCATTTCCCCAAATTCTTTCACATCAAACTCAATGTTTGTAGCATCTCATAATTTGTACCAAACTAATTGTCGTTAGGTACCTTCAAAAAAAAATAAAACTTGCTATTGGCAAACTTTGCAGGTCAACAGAAAGCCCCAAAGGTGCATGTTCAGCCCCATCTTAGTAAAATGTCCTGTGTTTATCTGTAGTTATCTAATATATTTAATAAATCTTGTACGTGTTAATAAATAAACATCATATTGAATAATATCTGTCGCGCTTTACTTTGCTTAGAGGCCTGCCAACAGGTGTAACTGCATTTGATTGACCGCCATGCATCTATCCAAAAAAAGTAAAACAGAGGATCCCATATGTCCATGTCTGTTTTTATTGACAATTTTATTTATTTTTCTACCAGCCTTAATTATTTACCTGGCTAGAATCTCAATCTTTAGTATTTGATCATTAAAGGCTTGTTCTTACAACGAAATTAATGGGCAGAGGTGGATAGAGCACGAAATACTGTAATCTAGTAATAGTACAGTTTCCCTTTTGTGCCACACCCATAAATATTTCTTACATGCTTCTGATTTCTAGACCACGGCCCTGTTTCTGCCTCTTCACCATTGCCTCTCGTCTCACCCTTGAATCTGTCCTGGGTTCTGTAGACTGAAACCTTCCCATAGTGTGAGTTCAGGCCCAGAGTTTTAAAATTGTTTCAGTGCAGTTTCAGGATCCTCTTCTCAAGAGCGACTAAGATCCACAGTGACATTGTTAACAGAATGCGCGCTTGCTTCTCAGCTATTGAGGAACCAAGATTGAGTTTTCAAGACTTGTATTCTGTGAAGGTTAGTTGCATTTTTGTTGAGTTTTAATCCCAAAGTTAAATCCTGTCAAGCCATTAAATTATCCTCCCCTCGTCGAAGGTTTTTGGTCCTGCAGCTGTTTTCCTGTCAATCTGCTGATTAATTATTAATAAATCTTTTAACATTTAATTGCTATAGTTGGCTGACATTTTGGATTCTCAGTTCTGAGAGTTACACAACAGACCTGTTTATTTGGATTTTAGCGTGAAGATTTTATAAAGACTCAAAATCTTTCTTATTTACTGATTTATAGAGGATTGTTGGTTTCCTTGTTGTATAAATTATCAGTTTAGCCCCCATCAAGATGTGTAATTCTTATGTAGACCGTTTTGACTAAAATGTAATACATTGTGGGATTTTAGTAGGCCATAAAAAGGGTTATTTGAAATCTAGGGCCACAAAACAGAAGCTAATCTAAAGGTCCCACAAAGCCTGTAATTGTTTTGATTAAATGCAATCAAATTTTAGGAAATTACTTATATATAATATCATAATATTTAACAACAGTTAATGGGGACCTATTATGCATTTTATTTATTTATTTTTTTGCATGTTTTTTGCCGATTACTTTGTCAGAGTTAGCAGGCACTGCCCCTCACCTAGCAATGATAAATTTCTGTATCAAACACATATTTCGATTAATACATTATTGCATTAAATTAAATGTTTAGTCAACTTTTCATTATTAACAGCTTTTTGTGGGCAACTCCAGCAGTTTGGACATCTTTGGACCGCTGCTTCATATGTATGATAAAAGCGTTTTTGTATTCTTGAAATCGGTTGGAAGAAACGAACAAAAAGTTTTAACAAAGAAAAGGAGACATCTTTTGTGATACACAAGCAACAATCACTGTATATCAGTAAACAAGGGAACTTCACTGACTTTTTGAAGAAGATTCATATAAAAATGTCCAGTTGTTACATTCTGTTTTTATGTTCTGTTTTTATATTCATTTTGAAGTTAATGGTGATGGTGGTGGTGGGCGGGCAACGATGCACTGAAGCAGATGTTTTCCCAACTCTTGAGTACACAGCATATCTTGCAACCGGTTGTGTTTGCTTGTTCCCTTGGTGACCTTCCTTAATTACCCACTTCAACTGTATGCCCAATGAGAGTGTGTGCTGATTTCTGAAATATTTAATTGGGTGTTTTCTTTCTCAAATACTTCAACACATCTAGACTTGTTTAACCTTTTACTACTACAAAAATAAATCAGAACTCTTACAAACAGGAAAACATGCCCTGGGAACGAGAGGCCCAGGCCAAACAATACCATCCGTAGTCTCTATGAAAGAAAAATCCAAAGCACACATTAAAATATAAATGTATATATTAAAATATGGGGACTAGAATGTTTGCCTATTCTTCTTTTAAAAACAATTTAGGCTCTGTCAGCTTGGATTAGGAATGGTTGAACTGGGGACACTATTAAACCCCTACCATAGTTTAACACTGATCCCACCCGTCATTTTGATGGAATAAAATTCCCACACCTAACCAATCAGTCGAGAAGAGCAGACATTTTCTACCTTACACATAGAGTACATCCCTAAGGTAACTGGAGACTAAACTAAATGTCTCTTGCTATCCATAACTTCACACCATGTTAAAAAGTTATGGACAGGCTGCGGTGGAGTGGGTCAGTGGAATGATTCAGGAATAATTCTCTCGGGGGAATGTTCCCTGCTGACCAAAAATCTATGTTTAGAGAGGCTTGCGGACTTCTGATCACATCAACTGGGGAAATGTTCCTTAATTTAAAAACATTGGTTGAAGTGGCACTTACAATTCATGTTTCAAGTGCAGAAGCAGAGCGCTGATTCAGCATCCGGATCAACATCACACAAGTGCACAATTCTGGTACGTGCAGACCAGCTTTCGGGCTACAGCAGGTCAATTTCTTATAATTTAGACGGAATCTTTTAATTTCCTTGTTAACTTGTAGCTACTGGGAGTCCACAGCCAGTGTTTTTTGTTAATGCAGTGAAAATGTTACAGCATTCATCTGCTTGGTGTGTGGTTGTGTGGATTATCTTTTCAACTTGTTATATATTAATAAAACCAAAAGAAAATTAAACACACCCAAATATCCTTATCATTAAAAAAAAAATGGCAGGTAAATTTAGATCATGAGGCATTGTCAAACTGAAAGACAACAGAAAAGACTAGGACCCCCAAGCACAATGTAGCACTCATGAATATGAAGATGCTATGATTGAGTGGAAAGGTATTTCTGTGTCTCTGTTTAAAAGCTTACATGGTTGGATGTAGTTGACACCACATGTAATTATGCTGGAATCAGTGTGGACTAAAAGCAATGAACTGCTCAGGAAAAAGGCTGGAAAAAGTCTCCACATATAGAAGTTTTTTTTTTTTTTTTTTTTTTTAAATGAAGTTGATGAGTACAAATGCCAGTCACTGTTCTGAGGTGTGAGGAAAGGCAATATTGGTGCAACTTTCTACAATTCATTGACAGGGGTGCAGTGGGTGCCCCGTATTGGTTTAATTGGCTAATAGAATACTATTTATTTATGGTGTTTTTTCTGAAGCAACATAGCAAATTTTGTCCAGCTGAACTATAAAAATTGTCCAGGAGAAATGCCGGCAATTGGGTATGCCCAACTATGAAATTATAAACTTTACCAACGCAACTCTGTGGAAGCTGCGGTTCACACAATTGTGGTTCCAGGGCTACAATTCTTTGGTAATTCTTGTTTTGTATGTTCCTAGTAAACACATAAGTTTTATAAGCCCCATATAAAAAAATTTACAAGTGAAAGATTTACAGTGGTAGGAATGGAAATAACTTGCAGTGTCGCGCTGTTACCCGTTTTTCTTACAGACTGCTTTTTGACCATATGAAGAGACATTTGATTATTAACTGAGCTATTTTATTATTAAGTAAAAAAAAATTGAAGAGACAGAGGCAATGGAAGATGTGGTGACCAAAGAAAGAGAGTATGGGGAAAGACAATAGAGGAAACAAAGATTATCAAGTAACCGACAAAACAAAATTTTTTTGCTTTGTTTGGTCAAGACGTTGTTGTAATCAAGGCAGGCAAGGAAAGAATGCGATTTACTCACGCTTAGTCATCAAACATCTAGTGCTGTCCTTCTGCAGGAGAGCTGTTGCTGTTTTTCTTTTTTTAAGGATTGAGAACAGGTGTATGACATAAGCTTGACAGGGCACATCAGATAAGCTTGATTCCAGAGCAGGAGGGTAGTGAAAAGGAACTAAACAGCCAGAAGGGTCAGGATCAAGACATTATTTTACTTCGATCCATCTTCTATCAACCATGACCAGTTTCTCCATCCATGTTAACAGCATGATGCTGCCATCAACATGTTTCATGTTGAGATTAGAGTTGGAAAATTGGTCAGACCACCATGGACTGTGGCATGTCACAAAGATATCTTTGAACAATGGTTTTATTTTTGCCACTCTTCCATAGAGGACATGTGTGTTGAATGGTAATACTTCACTCTTTAAATTAGTGTTTAATCGTAGTTATGGGTTTACTAAGCTCTTCTAGAGGTATCAAAATATTCCTGTCTGTTTGTCTTTTTAGTACCCCCTGTATATAACATTTAGTGTACCAAACATGTATGCGTATGTTTTTTAACCATTCCATGATCTCTTCTATTTTTGATTGACTGAATAAATTGTTGCCTGTGAAAATGTTCAAAGTATTGGATACATAACATCCCATTAATTTGATCAAATGTGACAAAGTTCAAAGTGAATACTTTTGAAGGGTACTGTATAATATGTTACTGGAAAAAGTGAAAAAGCTTGCTTCATATTACTAAAAATAATAACTATAAAAATATATAAATTTATAACAGTTGAACATACTTGATGGAAAGTAGTTTCCTCTTTTAATTTACAGTATCCCTTAATGCCAAATTGAGTTTACCGCCCCCTCTCTCCATTTTCCATCTCTCTCCACCTCCTGCCTGTTCCCCATGATCGAGGGATTGTTTTAACCAAAGTTGAGGGCTCGTTTGTGACTGTCCACGGGGATTGATGGAGTTAACTTGGCTCTTTGACCTCTCACCTCTGGCTGTCCGTGGCCAAGCTTGCTTATAATAATAAGTAACACGTGGGAATAAACAAAGTTGCACACGTGGTGTGCCTGCGATGCACGTAGCTAATTCGCCGACCATTTGCAAACACTTGGACCCGTACAAATAGGATGTGTCGTGAACAGATGTGATATTGGTTGAGTTTTGAATTCCATAGAGATCAGATAAATAATACAAACATGTTCTACCTCTCCCTCACTCCCTCTCATGATTTTTTTACTTTTTTCTGTGCATCTCTCCCTCACACAGACACATGGAGGGGAAAAAAAAACTGACCAAAGCTTTCCTTCATGTTGTAATTGCATTTTATTCAACTTAACCCAGAGCAAATACAGCAGTAACTTCCAACCAAATTTGAAATCTTAGCTTGATTTATCTTTGAGGCTGTGTGCGCGTGTATATGTGAATTCCCAATGTGAGAATGTGATAGGCAGAATGGATGTTGATAAACACCAGAGGATATCGTGTCAAAACAGACAACTTGTCAAACGACACGCTAACTAGGTCAATCACAAAGTTTAAGGAGAAACTTTGGAGTGGAGCTTTGGTTTCTGCGTATTTCCCTACACGTGTGTCTAAGTGTGTGTGTGATAAGCTGCTCAACG
>JAVLVB010000757.1:1551945-1570925 GCA_032876305.1 Orestias chungarensis | reverse complement strand
TGTGTCTGTGTGTGGGGGGGCAGGACGACAGGAGTGGGGGGGGGGGGGAATAATATTTCAACAGTTGGTGCAGTGAAGCAGGATAGGTAGGGGGATGAAAAGGAGACGCAGAAAAGCACAATGAGAAATGAGTGAGATCAAGAAAAAAGTAAGCAGAAAGAAAATCAGTCAGATGTTCTGGTGGTTGTTGAGCGTTTTCTGTCTGTCCACGTCTATGCCTGTCTTCATATTTGCTTATCTTTGACTGCACAGCTTCTCTTTTTTTGTCATTTAGATTAGGTGCTTATTTCTTATTTTCTTCAAAAGTCTTGTCCCTTTAAAAAAATCCTCAAAAATGTACATAATATCACTTGTTTGGTATAAAACAAATTTTAAAAAATGTTTGTGCAGAATAAATACATAGCTGCATGTCATCAGAATTTCAATTTAACTTGTTAGTTTGTATAACTGTCACTATAAACTTTCCTTTCATAACCATAAGTTTAGGTAAAATAACCTACTCAGTTATGCAGTCTGGACACTGATGCCTTACAATGATAAAACACACGTATCTTATTTAAACGGAAACATCTGTTATGGTTTTGCTTGTTCTCTACCGTTGTTGACATTTGTTTTTTCTGTTTCCCGGACTGATTAATTATTTATCCCACCTGTGCCACTCCCACCCTGTTCTAATCGTTAATGTTCCAATTGTTCTCCCCCGTTTTTCTGGTTTTATTGCAGGTCTCTGGTATACAAACAGCGCCAGATTATTCAAAGCAATTTACCAACTGATCTTTCTGTGAGGAATATGAATTGAAAAGGGTACTCAAAATGTTTGACTTAAGTCATGCTGTTAAAAAGGTCATTCTATCAAAGAGGGAGAAAATATTAAAATAAAACTGAGTACTTATGAATTTGAACAGTGTTTTTTTTTTTTTTATGTGTATTTTAAATCTCCTAAATTGCAGAATTTAGGGAAAAATGGGTAATTCAGCAAATCCCAACAATAAACAAAAACTTTGATGAACTCTAAAAGAGGCCTTTCACCACATTTGGTGGCTTTAACTGTCTGCAGCTGCAAACAAAGCTCCCTCTTTTAAACTTGATAACCTTTCTTTTGTTTCATTAGAGATCTGATCTTTCAAAGTAGAAAAAAAACGCATGCGCTCAGATAAAATACTTTTTGTCTGGAATGAACCATAATGTAATGGTGATGGTTTCAGTAAATTTTGGGTAACTTTAGGACACAACAACGATATCGACTTATGTTTGAGTTAAAGCAACACAATGTTAATCAGATGATATTTTTTTAACATTTGGTGAACCGCTAATGGAGATGTGGAAAGGGAAGTCCACATAAATTTAGATATTGAGTGTTACAAAAGCAAAGATACAAAAATGCCACATAAATGCTGTATAAAAAAATCATGAATACTTAGCTTGCACCTATTTTTGTCATTAGATTTCCTAATAATCAATTCAACCTTTGTATAAAGAAAGACAACAACTGAAAGGAAAACTAGAACCTGTTTTCCATATGTAAAGAAAAGTGGAAAGTATCCCTAAATTTCTGTTGTTCAGCGCAAAGTAGTCTAATGGAGATGGAGCAAGAGTATAGTGCGGTGCAAAGTACCTTTCAGGGAGAGTGTGTGTGGACAGTATTTGTTCAGCTGATTTAAAGTTAAAACACCTCGACCTGCAGCAGAACATGCTTATTACAAAGTTCTCGGTTTCGCTTACAGTCATGAAAGTGGAGGCACAATTATTTTATTTTATTTGTTTAATGATGGACTGAATTGTGCATACAAAACTGTGTGTGAGTCGTGTTCAGGTGTGTGAGGCGGGCCTTTTTAGGGATCAGAGAAAAACAGTTTTTTGCTGCATGAAGATAGGCCAGATGTGGAACAGACATGAGATCCCTGGACAGAATGCGGTGATTCCTCTGTTAACTTAACAAAGCCAAACATAAAATGCAGAAGGTTGTACGCATCCACATGCACACATACAATTATTCGTGGATGTAGTGCACAGGCGAATGAAAAATGTTAAAGTGTAAAAGAAAATGGCTTAAATATTTTTCAATTATTTTTTATTTGTCAACAAATTAGTGGGAAAGTGCATTTCCTTTCATTCCGCGTGTCCTCAAATAAATGTCAACTCCTCCAGACTGATTAATTTAAATGTTTGGGTTTCATTTGTTGTTGAATCTATGAACCACGCCACGTGAAATTAAGCCTTTTCAATGTGTAAATAAAAAAATGTGTAACCATTGAAACAACATTGAAAGCACTATAAACAGCAGAAACTAAAAGTGTCCTTGACCTTCCGAATGGAGAAAAAAAATAAATAAATGGTGTTTTGTCAGTGAAGGTGCTCGTTAGTGAAAAAGCCTGACCCTTGTGCGCTAGTTCCTTTTTTCATTCTTTTTACAAAAATCCAAGCCCTTGCAATTTACTATTGGGTTCAGGTGAAGTATCTTTTTAACCTGACAGATTAAAGGTCAACCGCAAACTACTACGATGAACATATGTAGTTTTAAATAAGAAAAGGGTCAATGCGTTTGAAGCTTAAAGGAGTGAATCCTATAATATTTCATTCAAAGTCTTATTATGAACGTAATTGTATAAACAGAGAAAGCCCGTCACATTAACTATATTACAGTTCCAAATTTCACATTGAAATAAATTTCTAAGTTGTACAACCATCCTTTATCAATTCTGTTGTGAGGAGACGACAAAGTATTATAAATAAAATGTCTTAACATTAATTGACATGCGCCATGACACCAGGGCAGGATTTCGCCACCCACATGAAGGTGTAACTCCGAAAGAGCTTACCCCTGACAAACAAACAAGGTTGTTATGGCAGACGTAATAAAATTCAAAAGTGTTTTTGCCTTGTTGCCTAACAAACACAATAGGCAAGAAACATTCCCATTGAGTTATACAGGTTCGTACAATTGTTTGCACAAAATCACGGAGAAATCAACGTTAAACCCCAAAAGCTTTCATAACCAGAGGAGCATAAAGTACAGTTGGTTGTGAGTGTAAAAGCTGAATTGGAAATATTAGGGACTTGAAAAAGTGGGTGAGTAATTACTTATTAGTACATACAAGCTAGTAAAAAATCTGAACTGTTGTTTTGACCATGTATGTCAGAGCGTGTATGAATATCTGTACCTCATGCCTGTGAGGATTTCAGCGCACAAAGAAACTATACCTATTGTATAAAATCCAGCACAAGCAACTTTATACATTAATCTATGATTTAACCATTAAGCAGACAATAATGAGCAGCTTTACTTGCAGTTACCTTCAGGCGAATTGAAAATGCCGATTGGTCAGTTGCTGAAATCCCAATAGTTTAATCAATTGGATTCAACTAACTAGAATTTTCAGTTTTTTGGTGAAATTTATCCTGGATTCTGCATCTCAGCGGGAGCTTTCAACTCATTCTGGTCGGACACGGTGTCTGACTGCTGTTGTTTAGCTGAGTTTTGCTTGCTGTTTTGTGTGAATGTGAAAGCAAAGGGATGACCTGGCAGACATTCAGAGAGAAATTAAAACGCTTTATTTTCCTGAGACATTTTTGGGTAATTTTTCTACAACTTAAACTTTTAGGGAATCCCCCACCCCTGTGTGTGTGTGTGTGTGTGTGTGTGTGTGTGTGTGTGTGTGTGTGTGTGTGTGTGTGTGTGTGTGTGTGTGTGTGTGTGTGTGTGTGTGTGTGTGTTTGTGCCTTTTTTTGTGCCTTTGTTTGTGTGTTTGTGCCTTTGTTTGTTTCGAACAGAATGGGTGGTCTATCGCTATGTAAGGGCAGGTAAGCAGTCTTCCAATGTGCTGTTTAGTGTCAAAGTATGTACATGCAGTGAAGGAAAAGATAAAGATATTCACATAAAACGCATTTCATTGAAACAAAATGTGATTTTTCTTTGTATACAACTCCTTCTTATAGGTCCAGACTAAAATGCATTATATAGTTTTGGGTAAGGTAATCGCTTTTTGTCAGATTGTGTCTACTTTGTAAGTCGCCTTGGTTAAAAGCGTCTGCTAAATGCATAAACCTAAACAGCAATAACATAAAATGTTTAAAATGAGGCCCTTGTTTAGTTATTGCTAAAAAAAACATGGCACAGCTACTTTTTTACATTCTGCCTCAAAACTTTAGTAAGATAAACCCACATATACAGTTGAAATGGATCAAAATTGTGATTTGAGACAGATAACTGAAAGATTAGATTAGTGCTGTGAGACAGAGATCTGCCTTTATGTAAAGTTGAATATATTGAATGTACTCGGCTGACAGGCATTCACGCTGGTAATACCACTAGCAGTAGACAAACGACTTAGTTTGGTCAAGGACACGGTAAATGGGTTAATTTAAGCCTAAAACACATCACTGCCACACACCACTCTGAAATACCTTGAGGGTTAAAAAGGAAGATGGAAGCTAGAGAGAAAGAAAAAGCAGTGGGAGAGAGACAGAGCAAAACAGAGAGAGAGGACGATGAGAGAAAGCTAAAGGCCATTCCATTCATCTTGCATATGACTCTTTAATGTTCACATTCATTACCACTGGTTCTCATTGAGCTGAGTGTAAGACCGGACAAGAGAGATGAGATATATAAAAAAAAGTGAGGTGTAAAAACATTAAGGGAATATAAAAGAAAAGAAAAAAATAACAATAAAGCACGGAAGCAATATTTAACCCCTCCGCAGGCCTTTGTTCTTTTCCATGACTAACTAATATTCCAGCAAACGCGGTGGTTTTTTGTACAACTAGCATAGCCTCAGTGCAGCTAAGATGGTGGTGATGAGAGTTATTAAATATGGAGAGAGGGCAAGAGTGGGAGGGAGGAGGAGGAGGAGGGGAAGCCGGACAGATGATTAACTGTGAAGGAAGTAAAAAATGAGGAGAATTCCCTGATGTACTACACTGGATTTGATTTAGAGAACGCAGCCCAATTCTGTTCCTTATTTAACAACTCCCTTCATGTGAGTGTGCGAGACAGGCAGAGTGTGCCTGCCACCTCCTTGGCTCTGTAGTGTGGTCAGGCTTTTCTTTGAGTCTTGTGTTTCACTGTGACAGCTCTTTAGAGTGCTTCTTCATGTCCTCTTAACTGAGTCTTGTGTGGCTTTCAAACATTCCCCTTGCTCTATTAGGTGCTACACATACATCTCTATTGTTTTCCCCTAATATGTAGTGTATGCATTGTAGCATTATTGTTCTAAAGTATTTACTTAAAACTTTAAAATGTATATTTCTCTCCCTTTTTATTTTGTAATAAGGTATAATTATATTGTGTTACATTATACCTTATACCTATATATAAATATATATATATATAAATATATATATATATATATATATATAAATATATATATATATATATATATATATATATATATATATATATATATATATATATATATATTTATAGGTGTAATATAAGTAGTTTTTACCTTTTCGTGTATACTTCTATTTATTTATTTCCGCCCTGATCCAAACGTATCCCTCTTACGTAATTTAGAGGACTTCTATTTTATACTTTGATATTCATTGGGGTGGTCTCCGTCATGGGAGAATCCAGAAATTGCTGGAATAAAAATGTGGGTGAACCACACAGGGCTGCCAGATGTTAAAAGGATAACCCCAGAAGAAAAATTATCGCAGCATGTTATAATGTATGGCCTGTTACGCTTTGATTATTTATCCATAATAGCGTTTTCTGTCTTAACATTTGCAGTATGCATGTAGAAATTGGATGTGCACAGTAGTACATACAAATTTAAATGTACCTCGCCGTGTATGGAACACAGAAAAACCCTGAACCAGTACTTAAGCAGTTAGTGAGGGAAATATAATGCTACTTTCAAAGGAAGCAGACAGTGGTTGAACTCCTAACCCGCGTGGATGAATGTGAGTGTGAGTGCGCCTGTGGACCCCTACCAAATCAAAGATGCTTTTCATTAGCCCAGTGTTAAATGAGCCATGTGTTAGATTAGCAAGGAAGCTCCACTGATAATCTGGAGACATGCAAATAACATTTCCCAAACCCATTATATCATACACACAGATGCACAGTTCGTGTTAAAGCAGCAACCTGTTATTTATTTAAAACTGAGGGATTTGATTTATGATAAGCACAAACGCAGAAGAAAAAGAGTGTTTCATTTACCTTTTCATTTCTCCCACAAGCAAAGTTGTGACATCTAAAAGCAGGATTTAGTTTAAGCCCATCTTTTCATCTTTAATCAACCCACTGCTGTGTTTCTTCAAAGGGTGTTCCATATATGCCTCATATAATATAGAAGCTCACATGTAACGTAATTTAAGTCACATCTATGCTTTATGTAGTTAATGGAGAAAATTGCTAAAGAATTAAAAAAAAATTTTTTTTAATCCCAGCATCAGGCCAGTTAGCTCCACCATTATATATGAAAATTACCTTTTTATCTAGATACATCTCACATTTTTGTGTTACTATTGGGAAATAAAGGACAAAACTAAAATGATAATGAGTGAATTTCAGTACCTCAGGATCCTTAAACTTCAGCATATAAAACAAGTATGCAAAAGTTCTTTTTTATGTACATTCATCTATAGTGCTAGAGGGATTTTGCCTGATAAATTAAGCAGGAAAGCATTTTTTTGTTTGCAGATATTAAATATTATCACCATTATTGTAAAAGGAATTTGAAGCATTAAGATCTCCTAAACTTCAAGAACGGTAAGTATTTTACTGTGATTAGAGAGTTGATCCTTCTAAGTAACTCATGCTAATCTATTATAAATAAGACAATATATTCACTATTAGTTCTATAATTCCTAAAGTCAGCCTTTCGTCTTAATAGCTTTTACAAGAGCTCTTAGAATCGGTCTGACTTCATAACATTTCTTTATCAATCTCAACACAACAAAATCAGGCCAGTCTCTCCTTTGTTCATGCACATTTAAACATGTACCGCATTATTTTAACCATTCCCATCCATCATCATTATGTTTTCCACAGACATAGTGCACTTCTCAACTTAAAACCAAATTTCATAGCAACAACAGATGTGGTTTAAAGACTTGCATTGAATCTCATGGGAATGCCTATAATATATGTGAATAAAGAATTGAGGTAAAATGGTAAAATGACCTATATCTGAATGATGAAGCTGTAAATGTCACACATCACTTATCCTAAACAAAATTCATTAAGTAGGTTTGAAGGGTAAATTTGATCCTTAAAAATTATATATCAGACTGGAGAATTTTTCATAAACAAATATAGATTTTTTTTTAAGATTACAATGATTTTTCCCTCACTAACTATGCTATTTTGTTCTCCTGCTAACATGTATGTGCTGCTTTGTAATAGTCTATCTCAATAAATCAAAGTAAATGTTTTGTATCAAGTAAAAACCCACTTGGGGGTCACTGCATACCAGCCATTCAAATAAAAAAAAATCATATAACCACTAGAGAACAGAAACAGGCTTGCATGAGGCATTGTTCACCAAACAAGGTCCACAAATGTCTGTCTTATCGATACATCTGCTGTGTTTAAAGCTCACATTGTCCATAAAAAACCTCAGATAGCCCAAGGTCTTTAAAGTACTGACTTAGCCAGCTCTATAATATTGTTACATAATTAATACATCAGGGTGATTTTTCTCATCTCCAAATGTGCCCCCATCAGGGATGATTAAAAGTTCCCATGTGGTCTGTTTGAAGTCGTAACTCTGCAGTGGGGGATTATAAGACATTGGCTGGAGTCCGGAAGAAAGAGTATCAGATTTGTGATTTTATTTCAAATGAGTGCTTAAGTCTTGGTCTTTCATATTAGCAGAGCTCCTATTGAGAGAGAAACACCAATCTGATCAAGTCTCATTACTTTAGCAATCAAAGTTTCACCCCTGGGGTCCTCCCTTCAACTCCTGCTTCCCACCTCCTACCATTGCCTCTGCCTCTTTATTCCTCTTCACTGACATACAATTTATTTATTTTTTGCCACAAAGCTATTAGAGAGAAAAAAGAAAGGCTGGTGTGCAAAGACCTGATTGGCCGAATTCTATTCTTCTTGAAGGATTAGGAAAAGAGATGAAAAATTAAAGGACACAAAAGAAGGAATGAGCTGGAAAGAGGAAAAAAAGGACAGCATATTAAAAAGAGATGTGAATTTTAGCGGTAGTGCCACACAGAGAGAAGGAGAAGGGAAAGGGAGAGGATAGCTAATATAATTGAATTAAAAAGATGGAGCGGGGCCGTTTCTAAGCAGGTGGGAGTGTGGAGTGAAAAAGAGCAGGCGAGATATTAACTTCTAATAAAAGAGAGATTAGAAAGTGGGTAGGAGGACTGCTCTGTCTTTACCTGTGGGAGTGACGCCCCCCACGTAACCTTTCAATGCAATATGCACACTGATATTGGCCACCATGCTCAAAGCATATCGCTCACGGACAAACACACAAGCATGCTTGCAGCGGGCTGTGTTTTTATTTGTTTGCATCCAAATTTATTACATATGCAGTAAACACGTAAGAAGAAAAAAAGTCTATGACATCCGCAGAGGTATATTGGCACGCAGATTGTACCACCAGCTCAAATTTGAAATTTCCAACAGACGGCAGTCATCAGATAATGAAGACACAGCTCTCTGGGAAGCCCCGCAATACAGACAATTAATTAACTAATTGCTCTAATGAGCTTGTTGATGCCATGCTTTTTTTTTTTTTTTTGGCAGCCTTTGTGAATACATTAACAAGGCTAATTCAATTAAGCAGGTGCAGCTTTCACAGCTGCCTCTCTCATGGGCTAACACATACACATACGCAGACACACAAGCCCACACAGATCCTACAGGTGTTACTGTTCGCTGCGTTTGACACTGATGTCTTTCTCACCGAAACCTTGGCATTCGATCAAAAGCATAATGATATGCAGATCAAGTGGTGTGTACTCGTGCATTTGTGCATGCATATCTGTCAGAGCTTATGCCTCAATGGGCCTTGTGCCACTGAATCAAAAGTATGGCTCAATAAGCTGTACCAGCGGTGGTAATCTGTATAATTGAAAAAGGTGTAATATAAGTGGGAGGGAAACTGATTGAGGCATTGTGATAGCACAGTTAAATTAGCAAACACAATTGGCGGGGTAAAGCGCTAATGATAGCCGGGGTTTTGCAACGCAATTCAGTTTGTCAAACATTTCAAGCCATTTTCATGATGAAAACAGCTATGATCTGTAGGGGCAACATATTTATTTGTACACAATGTTTTATCCTAAAGCGGACTACATTCAAAAACAACACACGGGACCAAGATCTTTAATGCACCAAGTACCACAGGGCATTAAGAAAGTATTTACAGTTCCTCTTTTATCTATATCTTGCCTTGTTATTGTAAATTGTATTTCTTTTTTTTTTTTCTAAAAAAAATAAGCCATTATGACAAATTGAAATTACTTTTAAGAATAGATAACCAAGAGATCCCATTTACATAAGCATTCACTGCTTTTGCCATAAGGCTCAAACTTAAGCTGTTTCCGCGGATTGTTCTTTCTGTTGTATCTGCAGTCCACATTTGATAGACTCATTGCATTGGACTCTTTTTGGAAAGGCACACTCCTTTCTGTATGAGGTTGAAATGAGAACAAACACCGCGCATGAAATCAAAGGATTTGTGTATAAACCCCTGAGAGGATTGTCTTGAAGCAAAAACCTGGGAAAAAGATACAGACCTCATTTGATGTTCCCATTTAGAACCACCGGGACAACATTTAATAAATGTCCTAGTCAGGGACATGTCCAAGAACCCATCTGTGATTTTCTCAGAGCTCCGAACATTCCTCTGCAAAGAGAGGAGAACCTTCCAGAAGAACAAGCATCTCTGAAGCAACTAGGCATGTTTTAGTGGTCAAACAAAAGCCACTATGTGATCAAATGCTGAAGGCTAAAGTTATACCAGAAGGCACCTGCAAGACTCTTAGGCCATGTAAAAAAAAAGATTCGCTGCTCTGATGAAACAAAGATCGAACCCTTTGGTGTAAATGCCTAGCGTCATCTTTGGAGGAAGTGAGGCACGGCTCATCGCCAGACCAAGACCATCCCTACACCGAAGCAAGGAGGTAGCAGCATTATGCTTTGGGTTTTGTTTAGTAGCAAGGAGTGGCAGACTGGTCAGGATGTAGGTATAAATGAATGCAGCAATGAAACATACTGTCCTAGATATGAAAACCTTGGACTGTGGGGAAGGATTATTTTCAGCTGACCAAAGTTTCAAAGGAGTGGTTTTGGAACCACATATTTAGCGTAGAGACCAAGCAAGTTTCCAGGCTTAAATTCACCTGAACATCTCCAGAGAGATCTCAAAACGGACAGGTTGCTGTATTTCATCCAACCCGATTGATAAACGTGTGAAACGGCCTAAAGATTATATTGGCTAAGTTGGTGACGTCATATTCAAAAAGACTCTGAATACTTACAGAAAGTAGATTCTTTTTTTTATATGTATTTTCTATTTTTATTCAATTCAAAAAAACATCAGGAAATATTTTTCCACATAGTTTATTTGTGTGTAAAATTTTTGAGTGAGTGATTAATTTTACCATCCTGATGCACAATCTATGAAATTTTGCAGAAATTGTTCACATTTTATGCAAGCGTTTTGAACGCTAGGAAACATGACAGACATCTTATCTTATGTTTCAGTTCATTAACCTCCTCATATACATGATGAATCTTTTTCTTCTTCTTTCTCCATCCTTTTCTCATAGCTTCAGCGTTCATCCTTCATACACTCTTACTCCATCTGAAAACAAAACAAAAAAAAGACAGGTCCATATTCATGTGTCATAATAAAATCCTGTCAGAGTTGCAGCACTATTAGTTCGCTCATAATTTTTTTTTCTTTCATATTGAATGAGATAAACAGCAGTTAAATCCGTACAAAGTTCAAATTAGATTTCAATTTTCACTTAGCTCATAAAAGATACACAAGCATAACACATGTGTGCCCTTGCATTATTGTTGATCACATCTGGTTTCATGGGCACACACAAAGAGTCACAGGCAAGTTATTTTCATTTTTTGACCAATCTAATTTGAAAACATGTTTAGTATGCAGATTTGATTATAAATGTTGGTTTGAAGTGTTTTGTTGAAAATGCTCCCAAATTTGTTATTCTGGTTACTATAGTCATTGTACACTCCTAATCATGCATGACATTATGGGGCACTGGTGGCGTAGGGGATAGCGCGACCCACATAGCCTTGAGTCCTTGACACGGCTGTCACAGGTTCAATTCCCGGAACTGTCGACATTTGCCACATGTCTTCCCACCTTCCTGTCAACTTACTTACAAAAAAGGGACACTAGAGCCCACAAAAGACCCCCTGGAGTGGAGAAAAAATAGAAAGTAAAAAAGAATCACATTATGATCAATGACAGCTAAAATGGTTTCAACTGGTTTTGTCTTCACCAGGGAACCTGTTAGTAAGTTATTTTATGCACCACATGAGCATTTTTTATAATATGCCCAAAAATGGTGTGGTATGGTGTGTATGCATGTGGGTATGATTGACAAAGGTCAAATTGGGTTGCTAGACGACTGGAGCGCAACATCATCACAACTGCACCTCTTGGGAGGATTTTTCATCCTTGGTCAGGCTGTTATCAGACTTTTAAACATTGTACTGAGTATCCAACTTTTTAACTAAACTCCAAGGTTGTTACATTCACTTCAGTAATTCCTTTCAACTTTAGAAGTACCTATCTGACTTTACTTAAATACCATGGACTTTGAATTTGGATATATTTCCAGCTGCTCATGATGATGATCTCTTTCCTATTGAGTTATTTGATGGTCTTATATTGTTTAACTTCATTTAGGCTGATGTGTGATGTTAATGCGTTGTCACAGTTTGACAAAAGTGTTGAGGTGGGTGGTTCGCCAAGCTCCTTCGAAGATGATAATACTGATTAATTTCCCTCATCTTCATTGGCCTCACACCTCCCCCCATCATAAGGTCTGCTGTCTGCAACCCTCCCCCAGTCCCTTCAGCCAATGTAGAATATTAAATCAGTCTCCCTTTTTAATTTCAGATAACCAGTCCATTTTTCTCCCAGTGTCATCCAGCCATGACATGGTGGTAGCAGCTTCATGTTAGTGATGGCTGGTTTTAGTTGTGATATATATTTTTTACTGTTTGGCATTTCTTTGTACAACTGAAAATGATGCACGACTAAACCATCACACCTCTTCATGTGTCAAATGCATCGAGACCTTTTGTTATTTTTCATGAATTTTCTTTTTTTTTTCTTCATGTTTCTTTGTTTGAGCACCAAACAGCACCTAATGTTGATTTACTATAGCATTAATATTGCCACTGGTCTCTTTACTGTTTGCTTCCTCTTGGCAAATATTGTGGTCTTTCTTGCTTGTGTGTACATATTAGCTGGGCAAGAGCGAAACATAAGTGCACCTTTATGTTACACATGTCAAGAAGGAGACTAAAATAATGCATTGAGGTTTCTTTATCCTGCATTAAAGACCAAACAAGAAAAATTGCCATCAGTTCATCAGTTTACCAAGGTCGACCCCCCATTGCTTCCTGATTCTACCTGCGTATAGGCTGTAATAGAAATTACAGTATATTTATGTTAAATATGGACATATGTCTTATGAACTTGATACTTTCATGGTAAAACAACAGTCAGAAAAACAATAAACTGATAAAAACAAATCAACTGATAAAGAATAAGTCACAAAATTAATAGAAATGAGTACAAATAACCTGCAAAAGTAGCAGAAATTTGAGAGAATACTGTCGCCAAACACCAATTTGTATTAGTTGACACTGCATTCAAGTAAACTAATGGTTTTACATTGGAAATGACAGTTAACCCTTTGTGGACAATGGAAAGATACACTATATTTCAAGGTGTAAATATGTAACATTTAAGCCATTTTCTTTAACAGGAAAGTGTTTTTTTTAGAACATGAAAACACAGCATCTCACCTCCCACATTGCTTGAATCAGCATATGAAACCGAGTAAGCTTGTATGACTCTAATGCGTTCAAACAGAGTCAATGCTCACACCTTGGCTAAAACATTGGTACTAAAATAAATGATTAAGTACCAGAGGGGTATTATTCCAAGAGGTCGTATTAAGTACTTCCAGATAAATAAATAAAATAAAATAAAATGTACAGGGACTACTAATATAGGACTAATATAAGCAGGGTTCTCCATCTACAGTTTGTTTAAAGATAACATTTTATTAGTTGTTTTTTTATATTTATATTTTTTTACATAGGGTTTAAGACATAGATATAATACAAATCACTCAAAAACCTGCAAATCCAAGCCTACATACATGCTATATACACATTATATGAACTGTAGTGTTCATATTAGTGTATATACATCTGGTGTGTAGATTTTTAAACACAAACATGCACACAGACAATAACCGTGGGTTCATCACTCACTGTCCTGCAAGTCTCATTCTCTCCAACAATTTCAGTAGAGGAATATCGCTCTCCCTTCCATGTATTCGTCCCCCTGCTTTGTTTTTCCGATTCTTTACTAAATCAAACCCTGTTTTTTTCCTTTAATTGTCCATATAAAACTTGAATGTATTTATAAATAAAATAACATGGACCACAGAGAGAGTTGCATGTCACATTTTTGCTGTCTTTTATGTTTAAGTCAGTTTGATTACACATGTATTCACTTTACCACCCCTTCACTTGGCTTTGCCCACATCATTACAATCCTGGCTGCTCCCAGATTTTAGTATTCTTCTCTCTTGCATTGTTGTGTGACTTCCAATCATCATATTACTTCGCATCACCTTGCTTGCATAGCCTGCAACCTCGCCCTGGAAACTGGGGAAGTGAGAAGTGATTTGGAAAAATGAGGGCAATAAAAAAAAAAAAAGCACAGGGATGAATGGGAAGATGTGATATAAGGTAATATGCTAACCCAATCAACAGCCTGCTGTTTTCCGACAGTATAATCAACATATCGGCCTAATATCATTACAGCTATATGAGAAATAATATTGTGTGAAATGATACTCTATAGTGTGCGTGTGTATTCGTGTGCTTGTGTGGCGCACATATGAACAAACCCACACACCAAGACGTATGTTACAGCTACCACATCCCCTCAGCAGGCAGACAAAAGGATGGAGGGAGGAAAAACATTACCCCATGTAATAAGGCATTTACATTTGCTTTGTTATTGGTGCAGTGATGATGCAATTACTGATTTCAATGATTAACAGAATAAAATACAATTTTATTCGGTGACCTCTCAAAAAAATAATGAAAATGCATTGACTCAGACACAACCAGCGCAATCCTGTGCAAAGTGATTAAGCCACCAATGAAACTAATTTAGAATATTGGAGGAGACGCTCTGTGTGTGGATGAGAGACGGCATGTGACAGGTGTCACATACAAACTACTAATATTACTTCTTCTACTCCTACTACAAACAATATGATGGAATAATATTTTTTCATTACTGGCAATATAATAACATACAGTACACACACACACACTCACACACACACACATATATATATATATTTAATCATGATGCAAAACTTTGATGTTTTCACTACTTTAAGTATAGATACATAAAAATGAGAATCCCAGGATCGAAGCTTAGGGGTTTGTTTGGGTTGCTGGGCTGAACCCCGGGTTTGTCTGTCATGGTTGTTGTTTCCTTGGGCAACACACTTCACCTGACTGTGGCTACAAGGCTCACCAACATTACAGTACAAATGCTTACATGGAACAGTGAATGACTGAATCTACTGTAAAGTGCTTTAACGTCTTGTGCACTACATAAAAGGTTGAGAAATTACAGCCTGTTCACCAAACAAAACAATGATGATTCTTTTTTTATGATCAGATATTAACTTAACTTTTATCTTTCTCCAAAAACAGACTGGTCTGGTGAAATCAGTACCTCATTATGTTCTAATGTACACACTCACATACAGTACATTTACTGTATATAGCCACACACCCAGTCTGCCCACTAGCCCCGACACAAGAGGATATTAGTTAGTGTGTGACTTCCATATCCTGAATGTGGGCCGCTGATGGCCTCTATTGATGGACACTGCCGTGAAGCCATCACTCAACTTATGGAGCTTTAATTGGAGACAGCATAAAACGATAAACCAAGAAACATGCATGACTGAACAGCCCAATGTAAACCATTAATCATAGCATTGGCAAAGACAAGTGGCCGCCACACACAGACACGCACGCACGCACGCACGCACGCACGCACGCACGCACCCACACACACACACACACACACACACACACACACACACACAGACACACACACACATACACACGCAGCTGCAAAGGCTCACACTGGTGTTCCGCTACACACCTTGCATGTGCGCCTGATACACACACATATAAACACACGGAGCATGGCAGAGACAAGAGTCCCAGTCACATATTCTCATGATAGATGACCCATTTAACTTTGATTTCTGAGAGAAATGAGCTTGCCAGCAATGCAGGGTTACCACACAGGCACACTGCTCTCACACATATGTTCTCACTCATTCATATCATTCACCAAAACTATACACAACGTGGTTATATGAACTTACTATGTAGATTAGTTTGTATGGTAAAAGCCTTTCTCCTTCTTAGCCTTGCTTGCACAAATGTAGGCTGTTTATTTAGTTTTCATGGCTCAAAACATCAACATGATTCACAGAGTAAGCAATTGATTGATTTAGTAATGAACAGCATACACAATTGTTTATTATTAGTATATGGTTAACAACATTATTAAAATACTGGGAAAAAAACTTCACATATACACAGCTAAACTTAGTGTGGCTAAGTTGCAATATAAAACAAATAGCAACTACATCAATAAAAAATTATTTAAGAGCTAAAACTGTTTTATTATGTAGAGGTGTAAAAAAAAGTCAATAATAAGCTAAGTATTAAAATGCACTCTGTATTATAAATATCTGTAGTTTCATTTTGCTATATTTCTTAACACTAATGTCAGCATTTTTAGTCAATAAGTACCACCAAAAGTGATTCCTAAATTTAAGGGTATTAGTAATCTAGGTTTAAAATTTCAAAATAAGTTTTAAAAGCCGCAGTTAAATTACTTTAAGTTTCCACACTGCATTAAAAACACAGAGCCAAAGGTGAAACGTTTGTAAAATATTGAACACAAACCCCCATAAGACGAATTTTACATGAATATAATGTTTAATATAATTTTATGCATTGCATAAAAATAATCTGCATGTGAAAATAAAGATAGTAGGTCTTGATGAGTTGCTGGCTGAGGCCAAGCAGTTGATGCTTAACCATTAAACCAGAAACAATTTACTGCAAAATATAAATCCAATCTAATCAATTAGACCAATTTACTACTTTAAAAGTTTAAGCATTCTTTAAATCATAAAAATCCACACAATTCTGCTGACATGACAAATGTGAGAAAAGGTTTTGGATAGTTCCACAATTCAATTGGGAACCATCTTCTTACGAGTGGGGAAGTGGTGCGCCCAACTAGAAAACTGGTAAGACACTGAAATTATACAAAGATAAATGTGAGTTCTCCAGCTTGGCTCTGCAGCTTTTTCATCACATGAAAAGATAAAGGAAAATTACAAACATGTCAAGGTCTCAGAATCTGTCAGAAAAAGGCTGATTCGACCAGGACAACAAAGGATTTACAAGCATTTTCTGCCTGGGTTATTTTAAAAATACTTTTGGAAATAAGTGTAACCAAAGGCTCAATATGCTCTAAAGATCAATTACCTTCTTGTAAGTAACAAAGCAGCAGTTAGATTTTGTCCCTGTTAATTTTACAATATAAAACAAATAAGCTCATCTTATCCTAGCACTTCAATGGCCGGTAACTTATGAGACAAAGTTGATATTTAGACAATCCATTAAAGAGATAAAACCTTCTACATATACACAAACACATACAGCAATTGCACACATGTTCCACAGGGCAGTTAAATCCCCTCAGCTCTCCTCTGTCCTCACATGCTTGGTTTCCCCAACTAATTGCTGCCATTCGTCAGTGTGTGTGTGTGTGTGTGTGTGTGTGTGTGTGTGTGTGTGTGTGTGTGTGTGTGTGTGTGTGTGTGTGTGTGTGCATGTCTGTATTTCAGGTACTTTCTGCTTTTGTCCTTCTGCTAGGAGTCTGTCAGACAACTTTAATGAAATAGTAGAGTGAAGAAATAAAAAAAAATCAAGCTGATACATATTATGGTGGAGAAAAAGCTGAAGGAACATGAACAAATAAATATATAAACACAAAAGGTTGAACCAGAGCTGTGGGGCCCAGAAAATCTGTCACCATTGAAACCTACTAGCTTGCACTTTGACGAAACCCAAGGTCTCAGAAATTAAGGCGGTATTTTTTACTTCAAATTGAGAAATTCTCTTATCTTGTTCATATACAGTACAAAAAATAAAGAGTTTTGAATATAATCAAAGTTATTTCAACAAAAATCACCCTGTTTGCATTTTAAACGCCATTTCCAACAAGCATGGAAAATTAATACGGTTATATAAGCCAAAATCCACTTTAAGCAACATTGTAATATGAAAAAAAAGTACTATGTACTGTTAGGTTGGTTAAGATTTACTTGTGATAAATACGTCACGTCAGCAATGCTTTGCTTTTTGTCATACGTTTCTAAGCTTTAAATACATTCTCTTCCAGTTTTTATAATGTGAATCTTCTGCAATGTGAATCTACAAAAGTTAAATTGGGTGTCCAAAGACCGCATCGTCCATTCTAAAATATTTTACCCATACCTTCCAATAAATTAAGGTGGATACTAAAAAAAATCCTGTAAGGTAAGAGTAGGCATAGATCAGTTCCCTTTACTGAGATATGGCAAAGTTTTCCATTAAGTCTATTAAGTCATTTTAAATATAAGCCAAATAGAGTGACTTCATAAGAAACTAAATGGAAGCTTTATTAGAAGCCTAATAGAGTGACTCTGCTCACTCTCAGAGTGAACAGTTTCATCCAGTGACAAGAAAAGTAGCAAGCACATTTTTCCCCTTTGGAGATTCTCCCCTCTGTTCCTTCTTTTAATTCTTTGTTTAGTCCTGGTCTATATCTGACTGGTCTCTTGGTGTAAAAATCATAATGAAGCCTCACTGATACGGACATGGATTCGTGGCAGAGCTTGGAAGGAGCCACTGAGAATTTAGCTATCCCTGAAGAAAGATTTTTAGGGTTTGGGTTAGGGTTACGGGGTTAGGTTTAATTTTTCCGGGACAGTTAGCCCAACTGACTTTACTTCAATTCAAGTCAATTGAGTTCAGTTAAATTCAATGTAAATGAAATGTAAAACATAGAGATAATTCAAATCAGTCCATTTCATCAGATAAGTCCAATTCCAAAACACAAACATAAATAGTCATTTACATAAATAAATTCAAATTAAATAACATATATTTAGTTTATATTTTTGAGTTCAAAACTATATTTGTAAAATGAATTTCTAAAAAACTATGTTAAAGAGTCATTAACTTTGTAGCAACCCCGTCTAATGAGAAATCTTGTCGGATCTGAGAAAAAAAACTGCACTCTTTTAACAGTAAGGGATGTTAAGCAGATCCATGCTCAGTATGAACAATAATTATATACAAACAGTCAGTTAAGCACTTGTCTGGAAACTTGGTTGTGGAGCAGATAGCCCCACTAGGCGTACTTTGTGTTCATTCTATTTTTTTTTTTTGCAGTTATCTATAAAAATAAAATTATTGATTTTTGCTGTAATTTCTTTGAGTAAATAATGTAAAATTTGTTTAAACAAGAAGTACATCGAATAGCTCTGAGATTCTGAAAATGTCTTAACTTGATGTCAAAGCAAGAAAAAAATTGGCCTAGTTTCTTCCAGCCTTTTTTCTTAGATGACTTTATCAGATAATGTATAACAAATAAAAGTAGATAAAAACTGTTGACAACATT
>JAVLVB010000757.1:1522844-1542204 GCA_032876305.1 Orestias chungarensis | reverse complement strand
GGGGGGGGGGGGGGGGGGGGAGTAAGAGGATGTTTAATCTGTTTGAATGACCCTGTCAGTACTTGATAAAGAGGCTTTTATTTGGAAAGGGTTGTAAATAAATCCATAAAAAAAACACGAATATTTTAATCTCCTCTTCAGAGGAACATGGCAGCAAAAGTATAACCCTGTTGCAAAACATCTTCAAATTATCATTTTGATACCATAGCATGTACATGCAGACTAGCTCCCTAAAACTCTATTTAACAGAGTGCAGAATCAATACCTATGCAAATGATCACATTAAGTTAAATGGCACCAAAGACAGAAAAAAAAGGACCATCACTTATTTTCAACTAAAGTGGCTTTGACTGGCAAGACGTGTTTGCATAACATGAGCTTTACTTAATGTCATAAATGGCTTTAAATGCTGCAAGCTGCATTAAAAATGTGCATTGTCATCTGTTTTGCCTACACCTTGATGCAAACATTTTGAATTAATCTGGTTTTTACTGGTTAGGCAATTCCATTTTGATATTCAAATTTTGCAAGTAAGTGTGCCAGTGCATGCTCTTGTAAGACTGATCTAATCATTCCTAAATCAGTTAATAAGCCAAGGACACAGAGGAGATGACTCAGCTGATGCGAGCATGAGCTAATATTAGCATCTCAACCATTTTAGGCCTACGGTGCACAAAACAGCATCTTGGGTCAGGTGCTGTGCATGCTTTGGACATTAAATCAGCAGTTAAGCTCACTCTCAAAATTTCATTAGCACATCAGTAAAAGACGTATGACCTATCACTGAGAACAGAAGTGTGCAGCATTTTATTTTTCCTCTAATTCAATTTAAAGGCTACCCACATAAATGCTGCTGACATTAGGATTAAATAAAAGGAATTCTGACCCAAGATATAACAGAATCTTGACATCAGCAAGCATATATTAAACAAGTGTATAAACTGAGGCTTTTATCTGAAACAGGAATATAAATCCTTTCCATTGATGTGAAAATACAAAATGTTAACTATTATAGTTGTATTATTAATGCACTACATTTATTAACTTTTGCTACAGTTTTCAGTCATGGATCAGCCAGTAAAAGGTGGATGGGTGGGAGTAGGGATCATTTCATTTGAGCTTTAACACTTATTTCTAACTTATTGTTCGTCACCGATGGCGAATTATTGGGTGGATATTTTTGTATGTGCCATTTAATGATAAAACTGAAGCAACCTACAATAAGCAAAGAACACACAAGGTGCCAGGGCACGAAACCAATGGAGCAAATGGAAGAATTCAGACGTAAGTGACAAAGAGTGAGGATGTTAAATAGTAAGGAGCTATATTTATTGACAAAGAACATCTGGCTGATTAAAAACAGAGAGGAGCTGTGAGTGTAGAGCAGGCAGGCAGTCAGAGGAGAGGCAATATAGGAATAGAAAGGAGCATGAGGGATAACAAACAATAACCAAAGGCAAAAACATTGATCTCAATAAAGAGCAAGAGTAACTAAGCTAAGTATAAGGAATACATTATTAACTCAAGAAGTAAACCCACAACAATGACCTACGACCAGATCAAAATGAAAAAAGCAAATGATCAAAACTGGAAATATAAAAGGAAAAATCTCCTATAACTTCTATAGAGCACAGTGATGGTGACTCTGCATGATACTCAATTCCTAAACACAAATTTCAGTCGCCTTAAGTGCAATTGGGTTTGATAGACAGAAACAAAATGGTGCCTGAATATTAACTTGCAGTGACATTATGTGTGGCTTTTGAAATATTTTATAAATAACCTTGGGGAAGCACTATTAACAGAAAACCAACGATCAACTGCATGTCTAATTGTTGCAAATGTTGGCATATCACATACAGGCTTGTGAAATCCCCAATTAGTACAAGCAAAGACTTATTAATGGCCGATAAATAAAAAGCCAGAGATTGGTTTTGACTTGAATTAGGCAGTTTCCAACACCACAAATCTGGGAGACTTCCTGTAAGACATGAATCTGTTGCATTCTCAGTCCGTCTCCGGCACAGGCACAACAAAGACGGTCTTGTCTGAGTGCCTCCTTCCCCTCCCTCTCCTCCCCATTCATTAGAAGCGAAAGCAGCTGTAGTCAGGTTCAAAGACAATCTAAATGCTTTCTCTTTCAGTCACGCATTAAGCCCCTCTGTCTTTTTCTTTCTGGTTTCCTCTCATTTTTAATCATTTTTCCCCTCTTTGTCCCTCTCCAACCACCCCCGCCGCCACCACCTCTCTCGCTCTCCTTTCAAAAAAATGTCTTCTCCACATGGCCCAGATAATGAGTGGTGGAGCTAAACGAGAGGAAACATGGCTCACTATTAGGAGGGGAACACCGACTGAAGGGTTTAAATAAACAGAGAGAACTTGAGGCCAAATAGTATTTCCAAAGACATAAACTAATGGGGCAGGCAGACATTCTCTGAACAAATACACACTGTTTAAAATACCATAATACTTGTGAAAATATACATATCTACATTGAGCTAGCTAAGAGAGAGACTGGCATAGAGCAGACAGAAATACACACAAAGTGCAGTTATTCCCAGATATCTGAGTAGAAGGAAAAGAATGCCTTCCACACACCTTGTTTCTTTTAGTGGAAAGCATCTAAGCATTAATCAGCAGGCCAGCTGTTACATAAAAAAGCTTGTCTTGTCATTAAAAACTAATTAGGCAAACATGCTTTCTTAAGTGCCTCTAATATGCTCTCAGGCATAGAAATCCACACCCACTTATAAGCACAAAGAGGAGACCTCACTGATGCACTCCATGGGGTTAATTGGGTTATCTAGACTGATTAGCATAACTAACTAGAATCCTTGTTAACAGATAAGTGATATTTATTCAATTAGCTCTCTGTGTGTGTTACAAAAGAACTGCACTGGATCGCCTGGTATCTGGCAAAAGTTCAAACGAAAGCGAAGCTAAGCTGAATTGGCATTACATTCGATCTGCGGGTGTGGACGTGTATGTTCACCTCATCATTTCTACGATACACATAAACACAGCCAGCTTGCCATATTGTGGTTTCCCTACCCCACGTCATAATCGTTAAGCCTCTATATGACACAATTAAGGCTGTTTATTAGATGAACTGAGCGGAACTGGTGGTGTGCGATTCACCAAGTGTGATTCATGCAAATATCCTAGCTGCTTTCCAAGATTTAGGCGACGATTCCTCCTATAAATTTGTGTTTTTAGCACCAGTGATGCCAAAGTGATGTTGATCTTTTGCGAGGTTGAATAGTTTGCAGAGTGAAACTGCAGTTGTAGGTATTTCAGCTTATAGAACAATGCAAAAACTCCTTCATCCAATTTATTCCTTCGTGTTTGCAAATGCAGAAGCTCGCCTTCGCAATGCTTAACATGCGCTTAAGGCCAATGGTAAACACAAGAAAAAAACAAATCTACAGCACTCAAGCTCGCTGGTGAAAATTTACAAACAGGTTTCAACTCTCACAAATAAGCAGAGGGGGGGGGGTTAAAGGGAGAGACAGAGAGAAGGAGCGCTACATTTACTGAAATTAAACATTTTCCCATCAGCCTCAGGGTGCAGAAGGCCCACTAATGTATTATTCATCCCCACTTCACAAAGGAACATTAATCAATTATGAAGATATGAGGATCTTAAAGTATAGAGGAGAGGCGAAGTACAGCTCATTCGTATTAATATGCGGCCGCAATCCTGTTCCCCCACCACCACCACACACCCTTGGTACTCAAATCAATATTTTGCAGATTAATTTGGAGCGGTTGTTGCGAGATGGCAGGACGGAAAGAAGTAGGGGTGTGGGGGTGGAGGAAGGGAGAGTGTCTGAGGTCTGAATTAAAGTGATGTTCTGTTTTTTCGTTTGTTGTTGTTTTTTTTTCTTAACAACTTCAGAGTGTGGGTGTCCGTTTGTGTGGTGTCATGGGTACTGCTGAAGGAATCTAATAAAATCTTTTAAATTAAGATACATTCAGTATACAAGACATTTAGATTTAAAAAAATAATAATAAACCATATAAGTATTGCTTATCCAAAACAACAAATGTATATTACTTCAAGACATCTTTAATTAAAGCGGCATGTTTTCATGTTTTACACAAATACCAATTTTTGACATGTATCTGTTTTTTGCCTCCATTTTCCTGACATTTCAAACTAAAATCAACCAATTACCTCTAAAAGCCAATTAAAGCTATCTAAACAGAGTCACATGGGCAAAATGTAACTTCTGCATGAATACAATGGTTCTGTAAAGACTTTAGAGGATTGTTTAAAGAGTTTTAGTGAACAGTCATAATACAATAAGAGGTTATGTAAAGTTCAGTTTGAAAATGTCCTCCAATACTGTAAGAACATGGCACGAGCACAGATCTGGTAATAAATCAAATGTTCACATAAGTTGAAAGTAAGAGCAACACAAGTATTTTTGGAGCATTTTAGAACAACCCAAGAGGCTCATGGTAAATCTGGATAAGCTCAAGAGATCCAAAGTTAATTTGAGAAAATCTGTCGAAAGGACAACCATTAGTCATGCACTTCAAAAATCTGGCCTTTATGGAAGTACAGTAAAAAAAGAAGCCATTGTTGAAAGAAGGCCACAATTCACATTTTTTATTTGCCCCAAGGCATGCGGAGACACAGTAAACATATGAACGAAGAAGTTGTGGTCGGATGGAAACAAACGTTAACTTTTTGCTCTGGGTGCAAAACCCTACTTGGAGCGGGAAAACCGACGCTTCACGTCATACAAGGTACCTTTAAAAGATACCGTAGTTGCCTAGCGACCCGTGTGTGTAAATATAAGTCGTTAATATCACAGAAAATCTTTTTACACGTTCAATTCATTGACCATGTAAGAAGTTTGTCAGAATTAGTGGCAAGTTAGATGGAATTAAATACAGGACAGTCCTGGAAGAAAACCTCTTAATATTTGGTAAAATATTAGAATTGCCGCAATAGTTTGGTTTTGGTTGTAATATATATATATATATATATATATATATATATATATATGTATATATATAAAGTGAATTTAGTGTTATCATAACGCATGAATGTTATGGAATATGTTATTCTGACTTGGGTCCTTGATAAAAATCTATATTTAGCTTTGCTTAAAGTTATTTTACTTTTTTAATATGAAGTTACAAATCTTAACTTTCTTTGAAGGGATAAATTATGTGCCTCTCACCTAGCAACAAAATAATGCAAGCCAAAAATATTCTATGCTTTTTTCTGTTTAACCCAGTTAGGGCAGGTTTATGTAGTGTTTTGTAGCTCGGTAGATAAATTAGTCAGAGTAACAGCAGTAATATATTTACCTAGCACCGCAAAACAGTCGCCTTAATCTGCCACACCTCGAGTCTAGGAATTCTAGTTCCCTTCAAATCTCTTGTGTCACTCACTTTGTCCTCCTCTTGAAGTACTTCTCTCTGTTGCATTTTTCCTCTGTTTTTATTAACCCTATTTTTGCCTTAATTTTGTTGTTCCGAACTCTACATACTGTACGTCATATCTGAACATCTCTTTGTACTTAAAATCTGCTTTAAGAGCTAAAATTGTCTTGCAGTATTGGTCACTTAATAGGAATAACTTTAATGTAGTTACAATAGAAAAACTGCTATTCTGCAGTGGTAATATATATATATATATATATATATATATATATATATATATATATATATATATATATATATATATATATATATATATATATATATATATATATATATATATATATATATATATAGCTTTGATGCTTGCTAGAATCTACAAACCTACCAAGGTTGTCTTGTCAAATAAATACTCTAAATAAATAGTTGCGAAAGTCCAATGTGACCAGGTGGAGTTGGTTTACATAAGATTGGTGATCCAAACTGAAATGCAAGCAAAACCAAACACCATCAACATTTGCAGAGAATATGATTAACAGAAAAACTTTGGCATGCTTTAATTGCTGCTCTAAGGCCCTGTAATTACACAAACCACCAATTAGCAGTGGTACAAATGAGTGAACTCACATGCAGCATAGATAAATGGTAACCAAACAACATGCGCATAAACAACTAACAACCCGCGGGTTTACCACAGACACATATGACTGTGGGTGTTCATGTCTGCAGGCCTGTGAGTGTGAGTTAGAGTGTGTTTTAACCATAAGCCACAGAAGACAGTAAAACAGCAGTGGGTATAATTTAGTGACACCCTGTAAGGAGGTGTGGGAAGGCCGTAAAAAACTCTCTCTTTTAATCCCAGCCGGCAATGCCATGTTTGTTACCCAGGGCTGTGAGATATGCTGGTAATTCATCACACACGCCACGGTTTCCTGTTAAATCTGGCTGCACATGAAGTGCCCGTAGCACAGCTGCCAAACCAATATCATAAAAAAAGGTTTTCCCACTTCTCAGAAGGGCTTCTAAACAAGAAGCATGCTGCAAAAACAGCCTTCTAAATTAGGTATTTACTATTTTGGTCAGTCTTGGAGCAACAATGAAAAATTCTGTTGAGATAATTGAGATTTTCTTTTTTTTTCTTGGTGTATTTTGTCCTTATAGTTATTTATACAAAATAACCTGTCTGCATGTACATATCCAATATTACCCTCTATTAAAATATGATATACGTTTCTGCATATGCAGATGAATCCTTATAAGTTGTACAGTTAAATAAAACCGGTTTCAGTCACCAAGTCTCTTTGCAAGTACATGAACACTAGAAGCAAATATTTTCACTTATCAATCCAATGTTTTCGAATTGCTAAATTACAAGAAAGGTAAAAACGGTGTACATTAAAACAAAGATTTTAATTTCAAATCAGCAAAGATGCGCAGGGCCTGATTAAATCGGTGGTAGTCGACGGCAGCTAAATTCACTATGTGTCTGTATGTATGTTTGTGTGTTTCCCAATGGTGAAAATTTGGTAGCTCTGCCCAAGACACCTTTCTGATTCACCAGTCACAGCTGTCACACACCCAAGATAGAGAGAGAGGAAGAAATTCACAAACACACAAGGATGTACAAAGGCAGGCATGCGCGTATACACACACACACACACACACACACACACACTCACACGCATGCACACACATGCACATAATTTCATATTTACCAGCCTCATGAGATGAGCTATTCTCTTGAAACATTGTGTGGATTTTAAAAATCTTAAACTTACATTTGATCAAGTGCTGCTATACTTTCTCGACAAGCAAGAGGAGATTTGACAAAGCAAGAAGAATGTTTGACAAAGTTGACATGTGCATAGATAAAGAGCGCTGAGAATTAAATTTTTGACTCAAGGAACAAAAAAACAGTGGTAGTATAAGTCAAACAGGAAAATGTGGAAAATCTGACTTTAAATTACAAGTCTGTTTCAATGAGAATGAGAGAATGAACGCTTTGCTCCTAATCCACTTGATTTTTTTTTTTTTTTTGCTTTTACCCCGATCAGAACCTTGGCGTCAATTTTTTAGGCTATTACTGAGCAAAGTACAAATGTTGAAAAAAAATGTAGACTCAGCAAACAGTACAAAAGAAAACCTGATATAAATACAAGTTAAGCACAAAATAGCTGAATTGGAAGTTGCTTTAATTTCTTATTTTTTTTTTGCATTAAATAAAAACAAGTAAAGATACATTAAATTCATGCCAATACAACTTGTGTTGCGAAATAGCTTGAAACTAAAAGAAAATATATACTACTCAAAAAAAGTTAGGGATATTTGGCTTTCAGGTAAAGTTTGTGGAAAACGTAAAAAGTTCCCGCTACAGGGTTATCATATGACGAAAGTAGGACATTTAAGTAGAAGGATGCACTGGTAATGTCCGCATCTCAAACAATTTGTTGAAACTAAAGTTAACAACAATGGTGTGTACACCAAAACAAAAAATGTCAACGTCTCAATTCGTCATGTGCCCTTGAGCATCAATTACAGCTTGACAATGAGGTCTCATGCTGTTCACAAGTCGACTTATTGTCTGCTGAGGCAGGGCATCCCACTCTTCTCGAAGGGCAGCCCTCAGGTCATTGAGGTTTTGGGGTGCAGAGTTTCGAGCCTCTACACGGCGACTCAGTTGATCCCACAGGTTTTCAATGGGATTCAGGTCTGAAGAAAGTGCAGGCCACTCCATTTGACGTACACTAGTCTTCAACAGCCGTTTCCTGATGATGCGACCCCGATGAGCTGGAGCATTGTCGTCCATGAAGATGAAATTAGGCCTGTGTTGTTCATGTAGGGGCACAATCACTGGATTAATGATGTTATTCAGGTAGTATGGGCTTGTCACTTAACCATTCACAAAGTGTAGGGCAGTTCTATACAGACTGGACACACCTGCCCACACTGTGACACTGCCACCACCAAAAGCTCATCTGGTGACAACAGTGGCTGATGCATAGCGCTCTCCTTGATGTCTCCAACATCGTTGGCGGTCATCATTTCTGCTCAATGTGAATTGACTTTCATCAGAGAACAGCACTGAGGCCCACTGGTCCCTGGTCCAGTGTAAATGCTCCCTGGCCCATGCAAGACGATGACGCCTGTGCCTGCTGGTGTGGTCAGGTACCCTTGCAGGTCGTCTAGCACACAGACCACGCTGATGTAAATGGTTTTGAATGGACTGATGTGACACTTGGTTGCCTCTCACCTCCCTTAAATGCGCCTGGAGTTGAGTGGCATTCATCATCCGGTCTCTCTGGGCATTGTTCACGATGTAGCGGTCATCAGCATGGGATGTGGCCACAGGACGTCCACTTCTACGCCTTTCTGTAACTCTTCCAGTCTCTCGGTATCTCTGTTGCAACCTGCTGATGACTCTCTGTGACACTCCGAGCTCGGTGGCCACGTCCGTCTGAGAACGTCCTGTTTGAAGCATTGCAATGGCCAGGTACTGTTGATCCATTGTTAGGTGTCGTCTTGGTCTCATGATGTCACAATGTGAACAGCCTGATGAGGACGACTGTTTAAACACCAGCTGTAGTTGAACCAGGACATTTATTGGTCGATTCGAGGATCAAACACCTGTTGTGACTTTTGCCGTTAAGCTCCTCGTTAGAGAACAGCAACATGTTCAAAAAGTACTGAAACATTTAACAGTTGGACAGGTGCATTCAAAAGCTTAGAGAAGGTCACATTAAGTTCACCTGTTAAGGTTTGAATGCATTTTGGGCTCATCCTGAAATTCAACCCAACAGTCAAATATCCCTAACTTTTTGTGAGTAGGGTATATCAACAAATAAACTTAGTACACTTTTCCATCCGATTTGACTAGAATCTGTATGTGGAACATTTATTTCTTTGCTAGATACAGTTGAGATGCACAGCCGGCGCATCAAATATATTTTCAAATAGAACTCCATAAAATAAATACATAGAAGAAATGTATTTTATATAAAAGCCTTTAAATTTCATTATTTGTGTTTTTATCACTTACAATGATCCGTGTGAAAGCAAAATTTCTTTACAAGCCTTTAAGATTCGTTGAAGTGCAGATCGCAACCAGTTTTGTCTGCAAAATGTCAAAATGCAAATTTATGCATGTCTGTCACAAGTATATGTGTGCATATCGTTGTAGGTCATGATTATGCATGTAAAAAACGAGTCCACGGAACTTACAATATGGTAATATACAATAAGCAGTTGCACTAAACAAATGGCACAATGTCAGACCAACAAATGAACACAGGATTCCTATTTAAACCAATAAGCTTTGTTATGATTAGCTTGTGGACAAACAGAGCAGGTTGAATGAATGTGACTGAGGATTCCGCGCGCGTGTGTGTGTGTGTGTGAGTGTCACCGTGAGCGTGTGCAATATTAAAGCACGCTGTCGATTTCTCAAGCTGTCACTCAGGCCTATTAAGCAAGGCTAACCAAATTAGTCATGAATATGCAGTAATAACATGCAAATTGCCACCACTTCCCCCAGACCATGTGCATGTGTGTGTGCGTGCGTTTATGTGTTTGCCCTAAGGGCTATAGACATTGGGTCTGTAAGCCCAATTCTTTCTACATCATTACAGCAACAAGGCATAATTCATAGGAATAATATAAACATACATGTAGTCTGACATGCAAGCATGATCACCTACACAAACGACAAAGGTCCCTTGCGCTACCCTCCTTGTATCGCGGACCTCATTTATCGCATTTTGTTTTTTACATCGAAGAACAAGTTTTGGGGGTTCCCGATCTGCATCTTAGAGCTTGTAAACACACCAACACGTAGATAGTCTGTTGCCTCCAAGTCCCCAGGGTGGTGTTTAACACAGCCTGGGTGCTGCCACAGCAATTAACCTCCCTGTTAATGAGAGGAGTTCTGTCAAGCAGCCAGATGGCACGGCCTGGCAAGCTGCCATGCACACATATGCATGCACATATGCCCGCACCAGTCGTCTCGCGGAAGCACACTCCAGCACACAGACAAGCACATACACACACATATCAGAGAACACACACACGCAGACACAAGCAGGCAGTCAGGTCTCCCCCCACTGCACGTCTAACTGTTGCTGGTTGTCAGGGTCCTTCAGCAATTCCTAAGGCACCCCTTCCTTTCTCATTGTGCACCAGCATTGCCTTCTCTTTACCGCTCCCCTCTCCTCTCCGTAGCCCCATCTCTGGCAGCTGCCTATCCATGTTGCAGCACTGCAGATGTCAACTTGATGACATCTGCATAACAGATGACAAGTTGCCATATGGAAACAGCAGGGGAGGAGAAGAGAAGACAGAAAATGAAGTGAAAGGATTAGTTTGGTGTATCTATGTAAATTACAGAGAAACAATCAACTGGATTAAGATTCTTACATTCTTCAAAATTCTTGTATATTATTGTCTTTCATTTAGTCATTGTTTGCACTGAAATGTCGTTACAATAATATTAGATTTCCAGTGAGGCAGAAAAAGATGATTGTTTACCCTTGGTTTAGCTTCTAGAAAATAATAATAATAATAATAATTAATAAAAACTCAGTAAATACAAAAAAATGTATCAGTAAAAAGGAGAAAAATGAAATAATCTAAAATCGGGGTCGATAGGTCAGAGTTTTAAGCAATCATTGATTAGAAATTGGCAACATAATCTTTGCCTGATGCATCTTAAATGCTTTTCTTATCACATCTATTTGCAATAAAAAAGGTCATTGAATGAGTGGATATGAATGCTATATCGGTGTGGTTGTAAATGAGCTTAGTAGTTGACCAGGACACAGTCCACTCTGTGTGCCTGCCTGCATGTCCGTATGGCAGCCCACTGGGCCCGTGTATTGATCAGTTAGCATGGCCTAATAGGAGAAGAGGAGCCTGACCTGGGAAAGTCAATATGGAGAAAAAGAGACATATCCTCCTTCTGTCGTTGGAGAGGTGGGAGAGAGAGGTAAGTGGAGAAATAAATAGAGTGCAGAGACATAGACAGAGTTAAGAGGCAATACATCTATGGGACTAATGTCAGTGCAAAGAACAAAAAAAAAAAAACAGTAAGTGACGAGATCTGTGACTGTAAGTAAAACAGCTGGACAACTGAAAACAAGGTATACTACAAAGAAAACTATTAGAAAAAAACATTATGAACTTTCATTCCCTTGCAGCCAATATAACTTATTTAAGAAAAAGTTTTGAGATTGAATAGGAACAGCTGCACTGAGGGATAATGCCTGTCTGTGAAATAAGTTCCTACCTTTCCCACATGACAATCAGGGTGTTCTGTCAAAGCATCTTTTTTTTTTCTTTTTTTTTCTAACTAACTTTTAGCATTTGACTGCTTCCGCTAAAGGAAAACAGCACTCAAGGTAGCTCAAGTGTAAAAAAAAACAAAAAAGGAAACTCTGCAGGAGATTGTACAGAGGGAAATAATTAAAATATTGGGGAGATGGAAAATAAAAAAATAAATAAACTGACATCCACTCATGCATCAATACATTGATAGATCAATGTGTGTGTGAGAGAGAGAGTCTGTGTGTGTTTTGTACACCATTTCACCAGAAATATATAAATAAATGTGATAAACAAAAAAAAAAAAGAAGAAGAAATAGAAAAGTAGATAAAAGACTTAGGTTTCACCAAGAGAAAAAACACACACACACATACACACTGGCACACCTGGTTGAGTGATGCTACCCTGGAGGGTGGCTTCAATCTGATGGTGTTTAATGTTGACGCTGGTGGCAAGAAACAGACACACTCACCCGCTGTTTAAACCTGCCTGTCATTTCATTTTATGAGACCTGATTTACTCATTTCATTTATTTGGTTTATATATATATATATATATATATATATATATATATATATATATATATATTATATTTGCACCCATTTAAAGCGCTAAAGGTGTGATGCAAATCCCCACATCTCTGACAGCAAGCACACTGACTGAGGATCCATCACGACCTTAGGTGCCTTTTACACACATGGCAAAGAAACCTTGCGCTGGGACAAACTCAACTGTGACACTGTGCAAGACCACAGATTCCTGCTTGGCTAGCTGCTTTAATTGGCTGCACAGAAGGCTATCAAACTATTGGCCGTTACTTTTGACCAAATTTGGATCTGTTTGGGTTTTAAATTACAAACTGGAGAAAAGAAGAATTGACTCCAAAAGCTCCAACTTGTATGGAAATTAACCGTCATTTCAAAACAAATGTTATAATGTTTTCCCTTAGAATAATACATCTAGCAGTTTGCTTAATATTAATGGCAAGTGTGCGCAAATGAACTGAATTTAAAAACTATAATAGACACAATTATGAAGTTGATCGTCAAAATCGTCTACAACGTAGAGGTTTTTGACTTTATTATATTGTTGATCTGACTGTTTTGATAGTATCTCTTAGCTTGCAAGAAACATGGAGTAGCAACATTTCTAAGTATGAATATAAGGCTGCTTTATCAAAGTGTGTAAAATTAAATAAAAATCTGCCAACATAAAAAAAGGTTAAGATATAAAACAAAACAAGTCTAATGGGGTATCAGAGCGCTGCATGGTGGAAAATAGCACACAAGGGATTTGCATATTGCCATGGGGACAGTGGTGTTGCAGTGACTCCCTGAGGAGCTCAACTTCCCTGAGGCCAGCAATGTTAGTTTTTTTTATTTTTTTACTGGTGGATATTTGAGCATATTCATGAGTTTATGTGGGGTTAAGCATGATGTTAATTTTAGTGAAGACATATACTTTTCTTCAGATAATGCAGTTTTATATGTGGGGCCATGATAATTTATTGCTGCTTCAAACTCAGCTAAATGGACTGCAAATGCAAACCTCCAATGGATGGAAACCATAAGTGAGGCAAGTATATCTGGAAACCAACAGCATTTGAATCATCTTCTTGTGCCTATAAAATTAAGATATCATCCATATTATTTAGAATTATGCTGATAAAACTTTAAAATACATATACATATTAACAGTTGTTATGCCCAACATCAAATGATTTTATTTTTGTTGATGATCCTTCACAAAACATTTTCTTGATTTTAACAGAATCTAACCAAGAACTGTTTGTTTCTTCTCTTTTTTTAATTGTATATATATATACTGAAAATAAAAGGTTGAATATGCTTGTTAAAATAGAAGTGTTGTGTAATGTGAAAAAAAACATCCACAGAGATCAAGCTAAATCTTTTTTAGAAACTTTTTCACCTATACTGCAACATATAACCTCTACAACTCAATTAAAATCAACTCTAAACATTGTAGGAGGAGACAATGTGAAAATGAAACTGTGTGATCGTGTAAAAATTGCACAACAGCTAAGTTACTGTATGTTTTGCCGAAGAAACTGTTTTATTGCACATTATATTTTGGTCAGAATCTATTATCATCACATATCTTGTATTCCCGCAATGATTTGTATATAAGATTTCAAGGGTGTTTAGAGAAAAATTGTGCTCCAGGCTTTGGTTGCGACATTCAAACTATCATATTGTGGTAAGGCTATTCTTTCACTGACTTTAGTTGTATGTTGTGGGTTATTGAGTTGATACAAAATTTTGATTTTCTTCAGCTGCACAGAGGAAGTCTAAATACACAACATGTACCACCAAGTGTTACTGTGGGTTTGGTGTCATTTTTATATTGTGTAGTTTGTCAAATCCTGAAAACTATGGACTGAAATTTAAACCTTGACTTCATCAGAGTTGGGAGACTTTAGCCAGTACTGGACATTTCCTGAAAAACTGATGCTTGTCTGACACCCATGTACTTAGCCTGCACATTAGAATAGAATAAATCCTTCAACATGCACATTAAACCCTGTTTCTGCTCTTTTTATACATTTCAGATGTTCTCCAGTCATTGGTCACATTTTCACATGAAGTCACATTTTCTCCATTTGACAATGAATGTCTCAACTGTGTTTCATAAAACAGTTAATGTTTAAACAAGCCTTTTTTCCCCTTCTCCAGACTAATATTTGTTGGTCCCTGATATCCCTATGATGGTCTTTAGTTTTTGGGGTGTTGACCAGAGAAATTCCTTAATTTTAACTGTTGTAATTCACATTTAGCTTAACTTTGAATATGTCATATCCTCAGTAGTAATGATCTGTGAAGCCACATTAGTCTAGTTATTTACTGTCTCTTATTTTTACGTTTACATTTTTCGTCAGAAAGTCTTCAATTTACTAATTGAAGTGTTGTGTCCTTTTAGATCTTCATTTATTCATGTTTAAGGTTTACTATGTAAAACAGCTGAAATAATTAAAATTGGCAAGACAAAACAGATTTTTGTAGGTATTAGAAATTGTGATGAGGTTTGACAGCTCCCAGGGGTTTTAAGTGTAAGGAGTGTCACCACTGACTAAAGCTGAGAATTAGCATCTTGTTAACAAAGGAACGTGACAATATTATCATGGGGATAAAAAGGTCAACACATTGGTATAAAAATACTATTGTACAAAAAATATATATATGAAAGGGAAAAAATATATAAATAAAGAGTGATGAAAAAGATGGATTCAGCCCAAAAATAATATTATCAAAGATGGAAGAATAAATGACACTCTAATCTTTACTTTGGGTTTCCTCTTTGGAGATTTAAAAATACTATATCTCACACAGTTGTAGTGTCAGATGTCACATGCTCTGAAAAGGAGATGATGAAAAATAGAGATTCTGGTTGTGAAAAGATATCGTATGAAATACTGACAAAAACACGCATACCTGCTTTTCAGCTTAGAAAATCTGAGGCATTTTCCTGACTTACCTGAATTTAAGTTAGTAGTCTTTTTTTTCTTTCTAACTAAGCATTTGTGAAGAAATGGAAGAAATGGATGTTATGATGTGGCTGTAAATAACAAGGGCCGAATAGTAAAAAAATAAAAATATAATACAAAAAGAGGTCAATCTAAAACAAAACACAGAGAGAAAAAGCTATGCTTCTTAACAGAGAAAGAGACAAACAACAGAACTGCTGAAATATCGGGCACTCTATCGCTGTGGTGACTAGGGTCACTCTGAGAAAAGGAAATCAATTGTGGCAGCAGTGACTCACAGGTCAACACAGAGTGAGTATATGTGTGTCCGAGTGTGCTGTGAGCAAAAGCTGGTGTGCGCGCCTCAGTTATGCATATGCTTAGTGTGTACATATGCTTACTGTGTAAATAATGCAGGAATTCACACAAAATAAAAAAAACAACACATCCAACGAAGGAGATTGCTTGACACGAAAAAGCAAAAATACAGTATAAAATTTCATTGACACTATTTCAGTGTCAAATGAGTAAGCGAGGTTCGAGTATAAAACAGTATAAAACAAAGTATAATCGAAGCCCTGTGCTTTTTAGGCTGAGCATTTAAGGACCAACATAGAAAGTCACAATTGATCTTGCAATTTCTGGTTTAGACCTATTTAGAATGCTATTTTTTATTTTTATTTTTTTTTAAACACAAAAGAAACTTCCTATGCAAGACGGAAACCTTAGATCTTCTGGTGCAAAATCACAATGCGCAACATTATATTGTAGAGATGCTTAATGTTCGTGGAACTATTTCAAATCTTAACCCGCTTTCAGATTATCCACAACGTAATCCCTGAGCTGTCTGATTGTTTTCCTCTGTCTTGATGATACTGTTTGTTCACTAATGTTCCCTAATAAGTCTTAAAAGTGTTTACGAAAATAATTTTTTGACACAAAAAATTACCCAGATGTGTTCTATTTGGCAAAAAAGTAACCCATAGGTATTAGAGCAATACAAAGGCAATATATTTTTAAGATTTTTTTTCTACTGTAAAGACGTTTAAAATTGACATAACATATTCATATTTTTGTTCCTTTTTTTTGATCTACTCCTCAAAATTCCTGTAAGCTATGCCTTTAAGATAATTTTATGGTTGTAACATTAAAAAGTAGTAACTGAATAACCTTTGAAAGACACATTCGTGGGGCATACTTTCTGTTTTCAGTCTGCAAGTTATCTCAATATTGTTATGGTTTACTTTTAAAAGGAGATTTTGTTTATCTTACAGGTTATATCTTTATTTTCAGATTCCCAGATTTTTATTTAAGTTTTTATGAAAAGTTCCATCTGGCTCCAAATGAGGTAAATGCAAACAAACAAAAATACAATTCCATCTTGGCTGATAAGATGGACAAAAATACCAAGAAAGTAAATTTTCTCACCTTCATAAAACATTCATGTTCCATTGCAGCTGCAATGTGACAATAAGAGAACCTGGCAATTGTAGAGGTCACTGGCTGATATTGGTAGGCTGTGTGTGTGTGTTTTAGGTAGTTGCAAGTGTGTGTGTATGCATGTCTTATATACCCTTGGGTTAGCAGGAGTTATGACCTGCTTACATTATTAAGGTGAGTAGTAGGCACAGTTATGTATGCCTAAACAGCCAGTCAATTCATTACAGATGCAATCCCTTAAGTAAATGAATAAGCTCATGGCTCTCCCCTGTGCTCCTGGCTGTATGAACTGTAAAGGGTGCAAAATATTGGTATGATGCAAAGAGCTTTAGATAAATCAGAAACGGGAAGAAATTAATAATAAGGAATATAACAACATTAGCTGATTAAGTATGTATAGCAGAGTGGCGGCTGTAATTTACAGGCAGCTGGCTTGTGTGTCTGGAATAAAGTCTCATTAGAGATCACTGTGTGTGAGTGGTTGTGTTTGCGTGGGTGCCTGTGTGTGATTGTATGTGGTTGTCCATCCAGTTAGTAGTTTTATGAAAAGACCTGCAATCTATGGTAATAAGCCCTAGGAAGGTTAGGACTATGGTAAATGCATTTCTTACCAGGAGTGCTGTTTTATGTGTAATAACAGAATATCATTTTTGTGGTGGCATAATGGACTACCGTAAACAAAGTCAGTAATTTAGTTGTGGAGCAATTTCGTCTAATTTAGCTGTTATGTTTGTCAGTTGTAAATACAAAAAAACATGTTTGTACACAGCAGTAACTACATATGGAAACCCAAACAACTATTTCAGTAAACCATCAAATCCAAGCAATTTGAAGATATGTTTAACAAAAGACATTTAAATCTGGTAATAGTGATTTTTTTTATTTAATATTTATTTTTTTTACACACTTTTGAAGTTGTATTTATACTTGACTTTTTTGAGCAGAAAATATAAGTATATGTCATTTAATTGTCCGTGGCATACTTGTATCAGTATTAATCTGCAATGCGGACAAAAATAAATGGTACAAAACTGATTATTTATAGCAATTGATGATTCACTGAAAGTCTACGGTAAGGCTGTCCGCTTACGTTACTTCAAAAGATATTATAGTCCAATATCCAATTGGTTCCTTATTTTTGTTTACTTACTAAAATACCCATCCAAGTCAAACGAAAATGGACATAAACTAAAAGTCCTCACATGGACTTAGGTACAGTAGGACTAGCATATTTAAGATAATTACCTCTCAAGTATTTAGCACTTCAGAATGAAATTATTTTTGGCAAATCATGGGCATGAAATATTACAATAAATTTCTCAAAACTCTTCAAAACACTGAGGAGTTGGTTTTAAAGCCAACAAAGATCATAAGCTTTTGCTTTTTCCATATCTGCTCTACTACACTGTATTAATAATTTCACTTTCTTATAAGGCCATTATATGCCAAGGATCACTTGGGCATTCCTCGTGCTAGATCAGACAGCTTTGATAATAGCTTATGCCCTTTGGACACATGTTATTCAGTCATTTGACTGTCCAGAAGTGTCTGACTGTCCAGAAGTTAGGAGTCTTGTCTGCACTCAGACAAGGGTCCTTACTTCGAGTGAGTTAGGATGACATTTATATTAAATATATGGGTACCTAGAAAGCCATACAACCCCGTATCACCCATAGGGTAAAGGCAATTGTGAAAGTTTAATCAGAACCAGCTGAACCTCTTCAGAACTGTCACAGTACAAAAGCATCGAAGGTGGGTGGATTCCTCCATGCTCATAATTATACCGTTCATGCATTCACAGGATCTGCACCCGCTTTCCTGATGCTTGGTTGTTATTTAAGGACTGCTGTGAACTTGCAAATTGGGGGTTTGTGAGTAGATGCTCCCAAGATCACAACAGTCTTTGTGGATAAACATCAGGACCAACTAATCTATGCCTACTGAAGATATCCATCAACCTCCAGAAATTGACAAGAGATTGATAAGAACAAGTGATAAGAACAAGAGGCTGTATGACAGGACTGTAAAAGAGGCCCGGCTACATCAAAATCACATCTGACCATGCCTCCATTATCCATCATTAGAGACTCTGTACCCAACAGAGGCCACAAGTGAATCCTCATCGCCACTGTGGTGGGTTTCGATACTCATTAAGCCATGCATAAGAGGCTGCACTCCTACAGTACCTGAACATAGGTGATGTAAGAGTGCAACTGGAGAGACACAGTGTAGTATGTCTATGGAGTGAGTGGGGGGCACTGTGAGTTGTGTTCAAGGCACTAGAACATATTGTCTAGGGGGGTGTCAATGTGTGTGTGTGATCAGAACCCTACCCCGCGACTGCATGGGATGACAGTGGATCGGTGTGTGTGACAAGTGCAGTTGTGGCTGGAGATTTTACCAGGCTACTTCAGCTGAAAAGCAGAAGGACCAGTGGTCGCAGAAGGACCAGTGGTCTGGCATGGTGCGTGTTGGACGAGCTGATTTTACTCGTTGATACCCTTTTGTCTTGAGGGCATATTGCTACTTCTCAGCCTTTCACCTAACCTGTGCTAGGAAGCTGTGAGATGCTTGACAACTGAGGAGATTGCAGGGGATGACCTTGAAGGACTTTAGCCCTGGTGCCCTTTTAAGGTACATTTTAAGACTGTATGTTGATTCCATAGTGGGCTCCCCAAACAGTGTTTGATTATTATTAGTTTTGGAGATTTCCACTTTGGAAGATTATG
>JAVLVB010000757.1:1510397-1522744 GCA_032876305.1 Orestias chungarensis | reverse complement strand
TATATATATATATATATATATATATATATATATATATATATATATATATATATATATATATATATATATATTTATGTTTATCATGCTTACAGTGTACTAAAAAATATAGAAGAAAAAGCTTAATTCAAATATAAAGTGATGCAACAATGTTGATATCCTGAAGGAAAAATAAAAACTCTGCTGCATTACTTCTGCCATAGGCTGTCAAGGAGAAACCATGTGGCGTCATGTCAACTAGATAAATCTATACCTAAAAAAACTCAATATACTTGCGCAAGTTTAATATGTATATGTATTATCTGGTGGATCCACATGGTTGCGTTTTGGATTGTGTGTATTTCTGTTCTTTGACCTTTCTTCCCAACAGTGTTTGACAAGCAGGTGCAGCCATTAGCCAGTGCTCATCAACCTCAGTCATGTAATAGTATTTAGAGGACCAGGTTTTCTGAAGCAAACACTGGATGGTTAACTTACTGCTTGTGTCCTGTATTCCCCGAAAGGTTCCCTTCTACTTCCCCAGACCCTTAGGTCCTCCTGGTGCCTCACTTTTCCCAGCTACAGCTAAAATCGCCTAACTCAATCCCCCAACCAAGCGTTGACCTGCTTGTCCACCCGTCGACATTCCACCAGGACGAAAACAAAGAGAAATAACACAGACCACCAGCAGATCCACACAACCATGTCCAGCAAAGCTCAGACTCTGTCAAAACATTTGCCTCCTCACATGATCCCTTTACCAGGTAAAACAGTAAAGACTTCCAATCTCCTTTTTCCAAAGAAGATTCAGCACATTCTGTCCAGTCAACAGCCGTTCTGGTGTTTTTAATAAACCATAAACCAATTTACCATTTCAGAGTGTCCGTAATTTTTTCTGATACCACTGTCTATTTTCTAAATCTTATCTATTACTCCGGTTGCCCAATAAGTCTATCAAGTTGTTCCAATTCTACACTATAGCAGCTACTCTTTATTGTACTTCTATCCACTAAACCTTTGTCCTGCTTTTAAAAATAAAACCCAAACAAAATAATTACCACAACGATTTAGGGACCCACAGCATTTCAGATTGACTTGTTACAGTTCCATCCTGAGGCAGATTCATTAGCAAAGGTTTACAAGGGCATAGCTTTACATATGTAAGTTTGGCCTTATGGCTGACCTTACAATGCACTTAGTATCCTGTACAGGGAGTAATGCTGCAACCACTCCTACAAGCCATTTATTGCAGCTAACGACCGTCAAGCACTCATAAATCAGCATTAGGAACCTCTTTCGCCCTCTTTCTCTCTCGTTTAGACTCCCCTCTCTTTGGCTTACTCCATTCCTCTGATGTTTTCTGTCTATTTCTCTCATGCCTTTCTTGTCCTCACTCTGGTTTACCCAGTTTAGTTTTATATCCTCCACTTTGTCATTCAGAAAACTTGTTACTCTTTCCTATTCCTCTGATTCTCATTTTTATTGTATTCCATTGAATGCCTTCTACAGATTCATTTTCATTTATCCTGCCCCTCTAGTACTTTTAACCATCCTGTGTTTATGTATCACTCCTCTTTTTTATGTTCACTTTTAGAAAATTCCTTTTCCTGCAGAAAAAGACGGCGTCCCTGAAATGTCCAGTGTGGTATTGGCACTTTTATTGATTTTAATTAAGCTAATTAGTTCATTATTCCAAGGATCAAACACGGGCATTCATTACTGCCTTGAGAGAAAAAGCCAGGTGTTGGGGGGAGCTTAGGGTATAGTTGGGCTGGGCAGCAAAGTTAATATGGTAATGAAGACGATCAATTATCACTCACAGCAAAGTCCTTAACAACAGCATTAGCATAGTCAACCATCACAACCCTTTGACCTCACCTGTTCTCTTTTTTTTTTCATTCTAGCTCCTTTTCTATCTCCGAAGTAGCTGCTACACAAGCAAATACTAAAGCCTGTGTGAGGGCATGAAGGGGGCAGGGGTGTGAAGAGAGAGAAGCATAAAGGTCACACAGTTCATATGCAGTTTTTGATGCAGAGCTGAGCTGAGTTTCTACATTCTCTCGTTAACTTGAGCAGAGCCATTACTACCATTCAGGGTCAGCCAGGTTTGAAGCAAGTGCTTTCTCCATTATGCTCAGTGAATGAGCTTTGCATAAGTAAGCCAGATTTATTATGCTATTCATCCTTTATCGCACAAAAATGTATAGAAATATTGCTATTAAATTAATCTAACTAAAGTGATGAGGAAATGGCTGTAAATATATTTGTGCGACAGCTCTTCCAATGAAACAGATTAAAGTGTGTGTTAATGCGCCCATATATGCGGCTGTAAAGAAGGAGTTGTGGTCATTTTGATCACGAGGCTGCTTGAATGATTCCAGAATAGTGCCTCTGTTGAAGATCAAGACGTTTTCACTAGGAAGCACAACTTACAGACACTCTTCATGTTATACTATTTCCTTTTTAATAACAGCCTACACAGTAAAGTTGGGTTTGGTTTTGACTGCAATTATAGCAAAGGCTTAACTAGGTAGGAAAATCATTTTGTCATCACCAAGAAATACTTCATAGGGTTTCTTTTTTATGCATGTCTTGCACTGTGAAATATTAGCATGCGTGTTTTTGTGGGGATGTCACAAAGACTTTGTGAATTTCACATAATAATAATATAAGTCTCAGTGGTACACATTACCATAATATATAAGTATAGTAGTAAACTTACTAGTATATAAACCGTTACCTATGATGGGGACAATATGAGCTTAGAAAGGCAGTGATTTCAGAACTTATGATTAACAGTGGGACTGCCATGCAGAAATAGATTCTGGGTTCAAATCCATTTGTCTCTCTAAATTTCCTTTAGTTTGTGCATGTATTGCTGTTTATTCTTAGTCGTTGTGTTGGTTGTGATAAATTGCCAAGCTGTCAAGGGTGTCTTCCCCCAGTGCCCTCTGGAGTTCGTCACGAGCCCACTGTTACTCTACAAGGGCGAGTGAGTACAGAAAACGGATAGATTGATGGATGCTTTAATGGTGTTTGGAAAAGGTAAAATAATAAAAGTTAAAAAGTAAGCAAAAAATATTTTTCAATATAATTTTTGAAGTAACCATAACTTCTATATCAGGACCACAATCAGCTGCATCCCTAGAAGTTCTTTTTGGATGGCATTCTCTAAGCATCTTAAAAGCAATAAAGCAGAAAATCATTTGAAGGGGTCTGTTCTTTCCCTTTTCTGCAATGTGAAATGGTTAGGTAAATGTTACAAATATTTTAGGTAAGAACAGCTTTTGTGAAAGGGTTTTACTTTTTTTTGTCATATTTGGAATATAAAATACAACTTCAAATAAATATAAAAAAATGCTTTTTGGTCACAATGACATAAACTAATGGCCCTTAATGTGTCTTTTTCATTTTTCCCCATTTTGATGAAAAACGATTATATTCCACTCTTCTTTGTAACTTTGCCACACTTAAATAAAGGTTAAGATTATGTCTTTTCACACAATTTGTTGAAGGTCAAGTACTCGTCTTGTAAAATATTACAGTATTTTTTACTATTATATTAATTAATCATTTTGTTGTAGAAGTGTTATTGTGTTTGGAATCAAAGACTTTATCCCAGTTCAGATGAGGTTTAGCTGTCTCTAGAAATGGCTCTTAGATTAGACCCTAAAGTAATTTGATATTTGAAGGACTTTATTGTCCTTTTAATAGCTCATTTCAGACCAGACTTTCAATCTGTGAACAACATCTTTATGGATTACATTCAACTTGAATGGTTCTGGTAGAGAATGAAGGTCAAAGTCAACCCTGAGAGGTAGAAACAAACCCATGATTATTATGAGCTTTATGGATAAGACAGCGCTGTGGAACAACCATGATTTTGATCTAATGCAAAGCAATGGTAAAGCCCTGGCAGCAGATTCGGAGTGAGGAAATGAGAGGAGAAACACTTCATCTGTCAGTGTTCATATTCTGAGATATAAGATTCATATGCAAAATTTGATGCAGATAATAAACTGTTAAAGCTAGAGAACAGTGAACTATGGCTTGGCACAATTTTGCAGTTGGAAAGTTGTAGGATTGATTTCAGCTTTACCTGGTATCCTGTGTAACTAAAACAAAAAGCATTGCCATTTATACAAAATAATACCCAATTCAAATGAACATTCTTCATTAGTGGTGGTAAACTTTCTGTGACAACTTAAAGCTAACTTACATATCTTTATAAAAGTGACCATGTAACATGCATGTTTTTTTATGTTCTGGCCTGAACAAAAGTTTAAATGTACTGTATGTTAAATGTCGGGTTTTGCATTGTTTGCAAAAAACAGGTCCGCATTGTATGCAGAGGATATTTTCATACTGTTTCAAATGGCCTGTGGATGACAAACAGGGGACAGGCTAATTGTGGTAGTCTAAAACAGAGAGTACAAGCCTTGGCTTTGATGACATTATGATCGCAAAACAAACTCTGTTTAGTGTCCATTAGAGTTTAGCCCTTTTGTGGATCAACAAGACCATACACTACGATTCAATCAGACATTAGCCAAGCTCTTATTACACAGCTCACTGCATCGTTTTCATGGTGGAACGGTCCATAAGTACCTCTAAATGCTCCTCATTTGATTGGATTTTACATTACGGACATCAGAGCAGAAACACACTATTGTCCCCTGACTATCCTAATAGACTGTTGAGTGAAGCAGTCCATTTGTTTGTATTTGTTTACCAATGTAGACTCTGAAAATATACAAAGTAGCATAAAAAGACTGTGACAGCATAATTTGAAATGGGTGAAAATGGAGAATAATAGGCTAACAAGATTGAGCCCTAGCAGCGTCGAGGGACAGTGTTTCCTTGCCCAACTTAATTTTAAAACCAAAATAAACAACCTAAGAAAACAATCAAACTAAGATATTCAGTAAATTTTAACATTTGATTTTGCATTTAGATTTTAAGGCTATATTTTTGCCTTACATGTTTAGACTTGCTTGTGAGCTTCATGTTATTGTGCTGCAATGTAAGCTGAATAAGCTTTAGTTCAACATTTTCCATGTTATCATTTTCCAACAGAATTCATGGCGTTACCAATCACAGCAAGTTGCCTATGTACTGAAGCAACAAAGGAACCACAGACCATAATATTACCATGTTTTAGTGTTTATATAATTTTCTTGTTCTGAAAAGGCTGTGTTAACTTTATTTTTAGACAAAACTGAACCATTTATTTATTTCTATGCTTTATATTTGCTGATCAGCAAACCTACAAATGTTAACAAAAATGTAAAACAATGACATGTTTTGTTTCACAAACAGCTGACAAATGCCTTTTTATAAAAGCTGCGTGTCACATTTATTTGAGTTTGTTTTCTTTATCATTTCTCAGCGGCTTCTATACTTTAATTAAAGGAAAACGCTTGCAGTAAAATAGACACAATATGCTCTGCAAGTAAGGACCACAGAGTTGAAAACGCAAATATACTGGCAATTTGTTAAAAACGCAATTCACTGAAATACGTTAAGTTCTGCATTGATAAAAATTACTGGATGGCTTTCAGAACCAAGAAATGCAACAACCAGTAACAGTTACCTCTGTGGTTGCAGTGTAGACAGCACATAAAGTTATTCCTATGACCTTCTCCATAATAGCAGGTAAGAACTTTTATGCATAAAAGCCCTATAATTACCTTCTGTGAGCAAAATTCAGTAGCATAAGCGAATACTGAGGTCAGACCATAAGTAAAATGGAACAATAACTTAAGGTCACTACATTAAGTGGTCCTTATGTCTTTAGTCCTGCTTCGTGTTGATGCAGTCTTATAAAGAAGATTTTATAATTCAGTCCAAACATTAACAGAAGATTTTTTTTTTGCTTTCAACCTTTACTAGACAAAAAAGTGAAAGATAATTTGTAGTTTTCTCAAGAAAATGTTGGAGGCCGCAACCTTCGCAGGTAATAACATCGGACTTTCTCTACTTGACTCATTCTTTAGTTTATATTCAAAAGTTGAATGTATCTTTAACAAAGAATGCTTGCCATTATGCAAAAACAGAGAAAGCTAATGCACAGAGCCATGCAGCACCTAATTGCTTTTCTATATGCCATTATTCTACAAAATTATATTACGCTATCCAACCAATAAAGAACTGTCACAAATTACACTATTAAACATATTCATTGTAAAAGCCATTGGCTGAATTCTATTAGGATGGAAATAGTTCCATGTCCATTAGTGTACACAAACAAAACATCTAGATACAATGGTATTGCAGAAAAGAATGCCATGAACTGCTCTTCTCTCCTTTTCTCGTTTTGCTACATCAAATAAATTATTTTAACCATCGTACTCATGCATACTAGATATTGTTTGCAAGTAACTTTCTCAAACTATTGACATACTTAACAAAGCTGACTCCAGAGTACTAAATAAACATCACTGTTTAAACTAAGATTAATAATGTGAATAAAAGTCAATAACATATTTCAATACATATCTGGGTTCCAATATCCTAAAACAAAACACAACATTTTGTTACTATTATTTGTTTGCAGTTTGTAGTTGCCCATGCTCTCAATTAAGAGAGCCTCCTAATTGAAACAATTTACCGTGCCTAAAACCTGTTTAAATTCTTAGACTATTGGCTATTAATAAACATTAATTTGACAGAGAATATGGTAGAGGGGGAAGGAGAATATTTTGTGAAGATGTTTTTGTACATACCTGTCATTAATACAAATATGCAGAGCACCTTAAAATCTGTAACATCATGCACTAGGGTGCCCCCCTAACCGGTAGTAATAAAGTGAGGATGGGGTTTGGGGAGCGTATGACGGAATAGCCAGCGCTACTTAGAACTACTGCCATAGTACGAGTGGATGATGGGATCATTTTCCTCCAAGCCGGGTGTGGCTTGTGGTCTCATGCTGCCCCTTGTCTAGTTGCCACCCTGGGCATTCTCCCTTTCCATCCATATCAGAAACCACTATGACACACATCATTGTGTTTTGTGACCAAAAATGCAGTTGCTACAAGAAAAAAAGCTTTAACATTGTCATGGATTTAATAGCAATGGTACAGCTAGTGGAAAACAGCATTTTGGTACTTTCATAGCAACTGCAAACATTACCTGTCTTCAAAAATTAATAAAATGAAATCAACATATCCAATTAACCTAAATATGAAAACATGAGAAAATATAAGATTTGCAAAATCTACTTTGTATTTTATATAAGTTTAGATTTGTTTTTGCAATTAATGCTTTAGGATGATCCTATTAAAAGCTAGCACTGGTTAACATTGAGAATGTATTAAATATAGAGTTCCATACATTGGAAATAAGAGAAACAGACCTGAGGACATCTGGCGTAATGCGTGCAAGTGCTATTATCTACTGGTGGTAGCCTCAGGCTCTAATTCTACTTAAACATGTGATTTTAAGCTGTGCAACACAAACACTTATAAGAACATCAAAGTCATCATTGCAATGGTAAAAGCCTAACAAAAGTGCATGCTTTTGATTTAAAGCTTTGTGGACACCATCTTCAAAACATATGCTAAGGTAATTTTACTAACATAAGACCCAACAAGTCCGACATATCATAAACTCAAGCACAGATCATTAACTTGTAAAGATAGGCACATCTTAGGTGTTTAGAACCAATATTGTTTAGTGGTTAATACACTTATTGGTTCCTACATACTCAGGCATGCGGAGGCCCATTTGAGGTGGACGCAAAGATGATAAGGACTTTAAGAGAACAGGAAAAAAAACAGCAGTGGAAACATGTTAATGACCCTATGCACCACCTTCTTTACTTTAAGGGGCAAATTCTATCTTCCTCTTTGTCCATTGATGCCATGGCTGAAATTGTGGGAAATTGAAGGAGTCTGTCACGAGAATGTAGTAAATCAGTACGCTTCACTATGAAATCTCAATTATCTGCGGGCACAGTACGCAGAGAACACGCAGCTCACAGAATACATGGTATGCTCAGAGGCTCCCACAAACAAAAGTGTCACATTTGATCCATCAACAAGCCCACAAATGGTTAAAATTTCATAGTCGAAGAAAGCAATTGACTACATTTCTCATTAGGTACTTTCCTTTACCTCATCTACATTTCTTTCCTCTCCTATTCTTTCTTACCTTAACAAATTTTTCCCTGAGGTTTTTTTTAGTTAGGGTAGCTTGTTTCATTTGTGAAATCTCTTTAATTCCTTCAAGTTGCTTTCAAGTTTCTGTGATTTCTGATCTCCATCATCAAATATTTTTCTTTAAGCAAATTTTGCATTCAAACATTAAATTAAGTTTCCATGCACTGCATCTGACTGAAGTAAAGGTGGCCATCTCAGGCTCCTTACTTCAATGTTATATTGCAGCTGTAAGGATATTTTAGACATGACATTTATGCAAGACAGTCTAAAAATGTGCACAAACTGGAGGCCTTTTTATCTTAGAATGAAATGAAGACTCATCCTCAAATACCAACACCTCAACAGAGTCATTGTTTTCTTTACAAGTAAAAAATTGGGTTTATTTTTCAATTTTCCTTTTTGAGGTTTACAAAGGACAAACGGATAAATAACTTGTGCAAGATGTAACCAGTCTGTTGGCCAATTACATTTGAACACAGGGACCAGTTTCTTTACTTTAATCCCTCTCTACCAAGCACAATTAGCCATGTATAAGGCTGTGGGTCAATTGTATTTGAACTTTAAAGCATTGCATTTATGTTCTTTTTGACATTTGTTCGAAGGCTTTACAGGAAGTTTAAAAATCACATTCCTGCAACATTCAAAGCATCTGAAAACTGATGATTAACGTTTTTCCATTTTTGTTTACAAAACAATCCTGTGTCCTTATTACCTTTGCATATTTTATGTATGTAGAAATCTGTGGCATTCCATACAGTTACTAAAACTTTGATAAAAAGCAAAACCACGGACTTTGGAACTGATATTTATTGTTTACTAGGCATTTAAAAAATATGTAACCTCAGTCAATAAACAGTTTTCTGTACCTTGGAATAAAATACTATATAGCTATACAGCATATCTTTAAGAAAGCTGTATTTATGATCTGACAGGAACTTTTGTTTAACAAGTAAGGTCCAACAATCCAGTATTTTTATTTTTTTAAAGTTTGTATGTTTTTAAGTTTTTATGTTTATAGTTTTTGTATGGACAGGTAAATAAACAAATTTGTTATAGACGTAATATGACTTCCTTATTAACATTTTGTTCACATATTTCAGGAAACATCATAAGGCTTCAATAGGTTCAACAAAGAAAGACTGTTATACTTGCAGAGGAAAAGCCTTATGATTAACTGACCATATCAACCTATAAGACTTGGATGCTCCTGGGTTCTAAACACATAACCTTGTTATGTGGGCCTTCAACTGAGGCCAGCTGACCAAAAGCCATTTCTGAAACCTTGTTATTTTTGCTTTGATGCACAGTCCGGCTCACACAGGCAACATTCTGCAGCTAAATGATGTCACATGACAATCTTGATGATTAGAAACCTTTCTTTTTTAAATATGAGTGTGGATCAGAGCCCCTGATCTCTGCTGCTCAGATGGAAGCATAACGAAATTTGCCACCTGTTACAAGTGCTGCATCGTTATGAAAGCACCGCTGTGCTTCCTCCTGTCATTTGTCTAACAGGACAGAGGTCAACCTCTGAGGCTTGGGTCGGGGTGGACATGATACCATAATTGAAAATGGATAGAATATAAACCAATGAAAGCATTTTAAAGCTACACATAATGTGGCTATGCTGATATCCCCACATAACACATGTATGTTTAATATACATTTTTATATATGTTTATGTGTATGTTTATATGTCTGGGAGGCAAAATATGCAAAGGATACTCAGTTAAATTAGACAGGCTAACCCAGTCACCAATAGATAAAGTATGTTACAACATTAGGATTTTGTTTTTTATTTTATTTTTTTATTTTGCATTTTTACATGATGTCTGCAATATTTTTTAAATTATTTTTGTTACAGCAAGCCTAAATTAATATATGCTCTGGTTTAATGAATTAAGTCAAGGGGAAATAGTATGCTTACATTTATATCAGACACTGTATCATGTTGCAGTTTTACAGAACGCTGATAGAAAGCGCTTAACAGAACCACAGTGTGAAGAGTGGATCAGGGCCACAATCGCCTCCCCACCTGTTTCTGTGTGCTGTTGAATAGTCCAACTCCTTTTTACACCATTCCCAGATTAACAGTCAGCTCCTTGTAAACTAAAGACCACCTCCGATCACTGTTATGAAAGTACAACATATTTTAAAGTACAATCAGTGAGCTACAAGGAAACTCTGTAAAGGAGCTAAGTAAAACCCGAGATGAGCCTGACAATCAACCAGTTAAGGTGAGGAAGGGGGACTTCAATATTTTTTTACCTTTTCTCCATGCACTTATGTTTAAATCACAATAATTTTTCCTTCCACCATGAATTTATGGCAGCAGTAGGAAATTTAGCTGCTTTTTTTTTTTAAATGTCGCAAAGGTTAAATCGTTCTGTTATTAGTGTGAAATTCTTGTATGTTTAATAAATGTGATCAAAAATCTGACTTTTTTTTTAACAATCTGTGTTTTGAAATTAGTCATATCCATAGATGACTGAAAAAAAATTATTAAAATAATTCCCGATATCTTAGAGACAAACAGTTAATTGAAGTAATTCAAATTACAATCAGGGTTGTAAGAGTAAAATCTGGTTTAGGTGTACTGCAACTTTATAAATGTCTCTGCATCAGTACACCTGAATCAGATGATAAGTAGTGCTCTGTTGAACTGTAATGCAACAGTACTACAGCCACTGAATTCAGGTGTGTTGTATCTGCAACATGAATAATTGCTAAACGTTTATATGAGGCATTCATGCGTCACCACCAATATAGTTATTCAAGGTTCTTTAGTCAGTTTCCAATGTTTTCACTTTGGGTTACTAAGGTTAAAGCCCTTTCCATGAGGAAGTGAACTAACAAGCATAGAGCAGCACAGCGAACAATCCTTCTTCACGTGTTACTGCATGATTCCAGTCAACCAGCTGCAAGAAGATTCCTACACTTCCTTGGCGTACAAATGGGATACATTTGGATATTTGGAGAATGTTTCTAATCACATTCACAGTTTGAAAACTACAACAGCAACAACCTCAAATATTAACGTCTAATCTAAATCTACACCTGCTGTTGTTAAGCAGCATGCTGCATGCTGGTGACCTAAACAAATATTCTAACAAATACATATTTGGTGGTTGTTTGTGTTACTCCAAGAATAGCAAAACCACAAGGATAGGTCTGTGGATAAAAAGTTCAATATGAAATATAATAGCATTAATATAACTGTGGTAATCAGCATTTTCTGTGTAGTAGTAATAGGCGAACTTGTTGCATATTATAATTGTAAATACAAGCAATTCAATCTTCTATTTTTCTAAGTCAGAATGAAAACTTAATGATATCATCTTGATATATGACTTTTCTCCGTGTTTGGAGTTGATTGATTTAAAATGAATATTAAACAAAATGACTTAATCAACCGGAAAAGCTTTATGTTTCAATTTACACAAAACGTCAAGTCTAAACTACATAAATCGTCTAACTTTATGCAAATGCCACCAGTTTTGTAGGTATTGATTCATTTCTCATCAAACCAACACTTCTTCACTATTTCCGCCTCTCTCAGAGAAGCGTTACGCTATTGGCTGATTCGCTGTCTGACTTCCTCAGTCAAACACTATTGGTTCGTTTCATTTAGAAGGCGGGACTAAATTGCAGAACCCGGAAAAACACACGACTCCTCACGAAAGGTGCGAAGAACGGCCGATCTGTGTGTTCCACCGAAACGAAATGAGTAAGAAAACATTTATTAATATTAGTTAGATACTATTCCTGCATCGATTCTAGCAATGACAAATGTGCTTCGTTTTTAAAGGCATTAAAACTAACTATTTACAATAAAACAGCGTTTAATCTATACTGTCAGTTTTTTTTTTCAATTCTATCAACATCTTTTCCATTTGCTTCATGTTTGCATTTCAAATCAAATCGATTGTTGACGTCTATCGGCACGTTTGATGTACACAGCATGCAACTCAAAAACGATCAAATGCACTGAGAATTATTATTCAGTGTGTGTATGTGTGTGTGTGTGTGTGTGTGTGTGTGTGTGTGTGTGTGTGTGTGTGTGTGTGTGTGTGTGTGTGTGTGTGTGTGTGTGTGTGTGTGTGTGTGTGTGTGTGTGTGTGTGTGTGTGTGTGTGTGTGTGTGTGTGTGTGTGTGTGTGTGTGTGTGTGTGTATGTGTGTGTGTGTGTGTGTGTGTGTGTGTGTGTGTGTGT
>JAVLVB010000757.1:1483015-1507743 GCA_032876305.1 Orestias chungarensis | reverse complement strand
CCCCCCCCACCCCTGGCTGCTTGCGGTCTGCCGTATGACATCACTCTTATATGAGTGACGTTCTGATCCGTTTTCGTAGCGCTGGGTGTAGTGAACTTCGGCCAACAGGTCCTCGCTCATTCCCGTTTGATGGGAGGGTTCTAAAATTGGAAAGTTGGAAACATTATTATTTTTTTTTTATGTATTTTCCCACCACACACAAACACACCATGCACAAAAACAAAACACACAATCAAGAGACGGTAATGTTGTCATCCAGCTTGCTTTGCCAACGCACAGCTTGTTTCCCTCTCCAAGCATCATAGAAAAGCCAAGCGGACATTTATGCAGTAATTTTGCAAAAAACATTATGCAAATACCACAACTAAGTGCGTAGCAATTTGTTACAACACATAAAAAGCCGAGCTGAGACCTTATGTACATACTGTTGCCGGTGAGTGGGAATGATAGCCCTGTGAGTGACTTTGTAGCATTTCTGCTGCGGGAGGCAGAAAGAAAAAAAAAAAGAAGTAAAGCAAAATGCAGTTCCCTAGAGACTGTCCATCTTCCCGGAACCCCCCCAGTCTCCCGAACCCCTGTCCTAAACACCCTCCTGTGCTCCCCAGACACCAAACCCAAGGTCAAGAAGAAAGTGAGGTCTTCCTCTGTCTATAGGCTATTCCCTGTGTGCCGGCACCTCAGTGCGGCTGAGCTGTGTGCGCAACAAGGACCGTCCCTCCTTCTTTGTTGTGACCGTCGTCCTCAAGGTCAGCTTCTAGGGAAAGGTTTGAGCTTATCTAGTCCTTATTTATTTATTCCCCCCCCCCACTTTAGTTATCTTTTTTCTTCTTTTGCCAAAACGTATATATAGACAATAGCTCAAAGCTCCCATCTGGCGATTTGGTGACGTGCCGGCTGACGTGTCTGTCTTTTTATCTATCCATCCCGTCTGTAGGGTAACTGACATTACGGCTTATTGTGTAGCTTTCAGAGAACCTATTTCTGCTCCAAAGCTTTGGGCGGATGCTCTGTATGCTTTTGTAGCCTCTCCTCTCCTTCCTTACACTGGCCATGGCCCCGTTTGCCTCGGAGCGGTGTTACAGTGGGTTTCATGTTAGATTGAATTCTGCTGTTTTGGTTGTTGTCCCCAAGCTATCACAGTCAGCCTTGAGTCAATGTGCTATCTTTGTCTAAATGGCATGCACAAGTTAATGGAACAAGAAGGGAATCAAGTCTGAAGGGAATCAAGTCTGAAGTGAATCGAAATACCTTTTAGCATTCCGAGAAATATGATTGTTTTTTTTACAGGTCTGTTATAAAAAATTTTTTTTTAAAAAGAGGTTTCTCCGGGAATTTGCTTTCGGATACATTTTTTCTAAGCCACCAACTTGCCTAACTACAATCTTTTTGTTTGTGAGTTGGTTGGCTGACCAAAAGAATTTATAAATACGCAGCCATCAAAAGATGCATTAAAATTTTATCGCGGTAGCGTGATCTCACACTGAAAGTGCCCTTTATGCAGTGAGAGGAAAATTTACATGTCAGAGAATGTTTATTTAACCTGACTACATTTTATAAGTCTTCCCTATTTTTTTTTTTTTCTTTTTAAATAAATTTTTACTTTTCTTTTTCAAAGATACGGCCTATCATTAAATCCTGACCTATCAGTAAAAATGATGTTCCACAAAGCATTCCTATCAAGCGTGTAATTAACTGCAACAAGATGTTATACTTTTTAATATAGTAAAACACTTTGTTTATTACCATGAACAAATGCACTTGAATTAAAGGGTGGATTTTTCAACATTTCAGAGATCATGCGCCGTGAAGTAGGAGACAAATCCATATAAGGCTTTTGACACATTTTACCTTAGCAGGCAAATAAACGTGGCTGCCATCGTATATGCATGCCTAGTTTAAATGAAAAACTTACCTCCCTGTATCCCCCATCTCTCAGGCTTCTATGGGAACTGCGCGGTCTGCAACACACCTTGTCACCGCTGCCTAAACACTCGTATCGACTGTGACTTTTCAGTATTACATAAGGAACATGGATTTCCAGCTGTCCACGGTAAAAGCCATGTAAATTCGAATGCTTAATTTTTATAGGCAGCCCGGCATTGACTGAAGTGCCTGCTTGTTATATATTTGGCAAGTCCTGCAAGTCTGACGGGAAACTGTCAATAACAATCCCAGCTATTGATATGGCAGTGGGCAGGAGATGTTACTTGGCCTTCGACTCCAGCCTCCCTCTGATCCCTCTACATCATAATTACATTAATATTGACAGACCCTTGACAATAGTCACATTACTATTGATAGGTGGCTGTCAATACTGTGTTTCCCCAAATAAAACATATTCATTCATAACTTGTAAACTGCTCGATAAAAAGGCTTTGAAAAGACTATTGGACCCGTTCGGGTTTACTCTCCCGAGAGTGTTGCTGCTGTGACGGGGATTTCCACCACCTGGCGGTGTGTGTATTTGAAAGTGTGTGTGTGTTTGTCTGCTATAGACTGATAGATTAACTTAGTGTTGCATTAGAGCACCACATAGATCAAGGCTTTCTGTGGCATACATTCATACCCGGACACATAATCTCCAAATTTTCCTCCATCAAAGTAAAACTTTCAGATTAAGCTGAACAAACAGAGCCTGTTTATTGGTTGCCGCACACATTCAGACTACCTCTATTTTTTTTACTTTATTTTATGTATTTTTTCATCCAAACTCCTCTCCCGTCACAAATGAGGTCCCGGTAGGTTTACATGGCAGCATTTCAAATGAAGCTCAATAAATTTGTCATACCTGCTTAGTTCAGCGTGAAATCACTTTTTTTCATCGGTTTGCTAATTCCCCCTTTCTTGGATGGTGTATGCTGGCTCTATTTAAATGTCTTGAATACACAGAAAGACCTGTTTACCTCAGTACTGGCCCAGCATGTTAGGATGGGGCTTTTTTTAACCTCCTTGAGAAGCATCTAAAGTGACCATCATCCCACTCTCTCTCTGTCAAAACTGCCATATTTACCCGGCGGAAATCTCTTTTAAAGCCTCGTGACAAATCCTGTTCATGGAGACACAAAAGCTACTGTCAAGGAAAGGGCTCTCTCTGTCTTCTCTCTCTCTCTCTCTGCATTGCTTGCGTTTTTCGTCTGTCTCTCAATCTGTTAGTTAGTCTTCAACCTCTTAGGCGGTTCAGTTGGGCAAAGGGCAGATAAAACTGAGCAGTTTGCAAATGTATGCAGCGCAAAGTAGCCCAGACAACACAATGGTGAGATCCCATATGGAGCTGAATCTTGGAAGAGGGGGGGGGGTTGTTCCACATTTGGCAGCTGTTTATGGTGTACCAGAGACTGTGCCGGTAGCCTAATCCCTAGTGATGTGATTTGTACACACACCCCTATCTCTAGAGGGAGCAGCCAGCGATAGCCCCTTAGCTTTGCCTACTGTATGTGTAGTGTGTTGCATGGTGTGTGTTTATGCAGTGGAGAAAGCATTCTAAGACCCCCTGCTCCAGCGTATGCCATATCTCAAAGCTTGCATTAAGGACGGGTTTTACATGTGAAAAGTGATTTCCGTTTATGTGTAAAGAAAAATAACCTTTCTAATAGGATGGGCTTCCCCTTCAGGGCCTCTCTGCTCTTATAACAAAGTTGTCCTTTAATAGAAGTTATCCAGTATACATGTTTCTTATAACTGAAATGATTCACTTATTGCTGTCAAGATTTTTACCATTGGTCATAAGACACCAGTGTTCTTTATTATTGCCCATTTTTCAGGGTTTCTACGTCTGGAATTCTATGGAGTTTTTCTTGGTCAAATATACAAGAAAAAGATGTGAATTTCGAGAGTAGAGAGGGACCCTAGCAATAAAGTCTGAAGGGTATCAGCCTTAACATGACATATATTGTTGATTCGTTATGAACGTTTTTCTAGTTCCAAAACGAACTAAAACCCCAGTAAACAGGGTCTGAATATCTATATATTTTAGAATTATTATGCTAAAAACTTGTCTCTTGGGAGAAATCCATTTTTTTATTTCCATTCAGCTTTTGGAAAATGCTAGTTCTCTTAGCCTTTCTTTTCAAGCTTTTGTTTAGATACATTGAATTGGTTCCAATAATGCTTATAAAAAATAAAGTCACTTCCTGTATGTGTTCTTTAAGCAAATAGTATTTCAAACAAAAATACAAAACCCTGATTTTTAACTAATTCCTGCCTTTTTTGATCATTTCTCAGCAGGGGTAAATGCGGACCACAACCAAAGGACAGCTAGAAGTTATGGTTCCAATTCTGCAAGTGACCAACCGGTTTTGCGCATCAGCCAGCTGGACGCCCTGGAGCTGGACTCCGCCCTTGAACAGCTGCTGTGGACCCAGTTCACTCAGTGTTTCCAGAACTGCCGCCCAGGGGTGCTCACCCCGGTGGAGCCTGAACTAAAGGCACTGCTATATCTGCTGCTATGGAGATTTACCCTTTATTCTAGGAGCGCCACAGTAGGCCAATCTTTACTGAGCTTGGGCTATCAAAGCACATCTTCAATATCGCCACATTATAAGCCTCTATCCCCTCGCCAGAATATTGGTCTTGCCATACTTACTTCAGTTCCCCGTTGGCTGCAGGAGCGTTCCTACCGTGTCCTACCATGTTTGGGTTTGAGCCCAGGAGCAGCTGTGTCAGAAATGGATGGTGGCTTGCTCCAACAAGGTGTCCTCAAAGCCATCACTCTTGTTTCTGGTCTTGCAAAGTTTGCTACCCTCATCAACTTCCTTGTTTTCCTAAGGAACGGCCGTCACCCTGTCCTAGCTGAAAGAATCGTAGGAGCTCAGGCTGTTTTCAGCAAACCCAATGTGGTTCGAGATGTATCCTACCAGTACATGAACCGGGAACTATTGTGGCACGGCTTTGCAGAGTTCCTCATTTTCCTGTCGCCATTGGTCAATTTTAAGAAAGTGAAAGAAGCTGCTTTGTTACACGTGCTTGGAAAAGGCTCTGATGAAGAAAGCCCAAGAGAGGAAAAAGACGTGTTTAAAGAATGTGGAGTATGCGGAGAATGGCCAACAATGCCTCATACAGTGGGGTGCCAGCACATCTTCTGCTACTACTGCATAAAAAGTCACACCATCGCAGACGTCTACCGCACATGTCCAAGATGTGGGGCAGATGCAGAAACGCCAAGGATGGTGAAGATGGAGATGTAGATTTTGGCCAGATATTGGCTCCATCCAGCTCTGAGGAAACTGATAGAAACTTGGTCTGAAACAAAGAGGTAGATCAGGATTGTGTGAGACTTGGTAAAAAGTAAAAATCAAGTTATCTCTTACCTTTGTACAGTTACCTTGAATCCAGATTGGTAAGAGATTGATCAGCCATTAGTAAATAAGACCATCTCAAAACAACTTCAATCTCAGAGAAATTCTAGCTGTTTAGCAAACAGTGTATGTTGGCAATGAATTATCATTTGGTGAAGCCACTGATTATTTACATGGGAAATCGAGTAAGGAGATTATGTTCCACCAGTGATATGAAGGTGGTATTGTATTAATTTCTTTTGTTTTACACTGTACTGTATTACTGTATTTTGTTTTACTTCAGACTGAAAACAGTATACCTGTTTAGTTCTTAGGAGGAGTTTTGCATTGGTGGATACTTTTTCCTCCATTCCTCTTTATAAATAATCATTCAAGTGCTTTTAAGGTTCTTAGTGTAGAATTTTGCAGAATGAAATAAAAAAAATAAACATTGACACAGGATTTGCATTACAACAGCAGATGTTCTCTTTTGGTTTCGACCTCACTTGGATCAAACTTTCACGACACATGCTAAATCGATTAAATCTCAATCTGCACAAAACGTAGATGCCATGAAAGCTTTTTTTTTCTTTTGGTACGTCTTTATATCTTAGAAGCTTACGACAGGACTGTTTTTTAAAAATCCTGAACTATCCCTTTAGGCTTCAAACAGACCCAAATAGAAGGATACGCTAATTCCAGTGAAAATTGGGTTTATCACTTCCCATTATTTGCTCTTTTATTTCCAAATATTTAGTCTTGTATGACTTTATGACGAGTCTTTACTGTGTCTTTTCTGAGCACACAGTCGTCTGCTTTGTTTAATGTATCTGTGCATATATTGACAGTCTTCTGTGCTCTCCGTTTCTCTGGCTGGACTTTGGATGGAATTATTTGTCTTTGCTGCACTGGACAGACTACAGAGCACCACACAAAGCATATATTTGATGAGTGAATGTGTTGATTTATGCTCTAAATTGGCTCTGTGATGGGGCACATGGATGTGTGTGTGTGTATGTGTGTGTATATGTTTGTTGAAATGGGAATATTTGTTCTGATGAAAAATGCTGAAAGTCAGCTGAATAAATAATGGGAGGAATTTCTGATGCCTCTCATCATGGCCAAATTAGCATTTGTTGTGTATTTTGTGCCTAAATTGTATTTCAACATCATTAAAATTGATAGAGTGCTACATCTTGGGTGTTTATTTAGTTAAGTGGAGGAGTGAGAGAGGGAGCGAGAGATGAGGGGAAAGTTATAACAATCAGTACACTTCTCTCTAGACAGGCCTGGTCGTTCTAACTCCCATTATCCGTTTTCACAGCACCCCAACATGCTCAAGATCAAGAGGGCAGCCAGGGGCTTGGATTGACTCACACAGACTTGACAGCCATCCTCTCTTTTCCCCTGGCCTTTCTCTCTATTGCTGCCTTTCCGTCTCTCTCCCTCTGTAATCTCAAGGGCCTTCGCCCCTATAAGACTGTAGTAAACTGTACCAAAACCCTGGCAGTCGTCTCCTTCCTCGCAGGCGAATTACTCTCTAATCCCTGTAATGAGTCCAAAGATGCTTATTTATGCTGGAGTTAACCTCCACCAGTGAGCCCAGCCCCAGGCCAAACTCACCCCAGCTGAGTGAAGCCTTTCCTGGGCTGACAAGAGAAGAGCGGCATACGGGGGGTGGATTGTGCTGATTCCGACCCACCTCCTCCTCCCACCCTTTTTCCTTTTCCCCTCCCCCTATCACCAGTGCTTAATTGCTGATTGCCATGACGATCAACTGAATCTGCAGGGGTAACGGAGAACCTATTGCACGAACTGGCCTTAGTTCTGGCACAAATAAATGAATTTGCACTTAGATGAGGCTTATGCTGGGTTTGAAAGAATAAAGCATGCCGTAGCTGTACTTATGAGGTTCACAGGGGCCCTGAAGAACACTAAGTTGAATTGCCTTGATCCTATTTTTAATAATTTATGTAATACTGACCAATATGTTATTTCTTCATCCTCGAACTTCTCCAGGTCTCATCGGCCTATGTCCATTGCGGTAAAGGAAGGCCAAAAATAATCAAATGTATGGCTTAAAGCTCCTATAGAATCACTGAATGAACCCTGTGATGATAGAAAACTTAAACCTTAAATTGGGTGTTACAATCTTAGATGATGATTGTGTTGACTTTTTGTGAAAAACCGAGCACATCCTGAAGATTCTTTGAGGTCCTCTTTTATATCAAGGACATTTTGACTAATGAATGCAACACTAATGCATATAGAGCCCTGAATAGGAAAGACTGATGGTCAATATTTTATGCACTACATTACACTAATGTGAAGCAAGTCCCAGAGTGAGATTAGGATGGTGTTTGAGATTAAGGATGCATATATGATCAACCCTAATGCCTCTGGGACATGTCATTGTCTTAAAACTCAGAGAGACTTACAATGAAAACCTTTTTTTCGCTGAAATTACTCTGCAACTATAATTGAAGCCCACAATCCCCGGGAAAGAGGAGAGATAAAGACGAAACATTGCATTAAAGTCTATTAATTGCGTTAGGACATGTATTAAATTAGTTGGAAGGTGGAACAGGGCTCTGGACTTAAGAAAGGTAGCTGGGGCTCAGTTAAGCCTATCTGTCTTTGGATCTTTTCTAATTCTCAGGCTCCGTGCGGAGTAGAAAAAGAGGAGGAAGCCCACATTCCCAGCGGCTGTGCAAAGCAATCTGCAAATTCACACGCAGCCATTTAGGGAGCAAATTGGCCCTGTGCCCCCTCTGACGACAGTTTTAAGAGAAAGGGAATTAGAGTGTTGAATCCCTAACTAGATCTACTTCTTTGATGAGCCTCTTTATCCGCCTGTCCCTCATCTCCATTTCTTTGATGTGAGGCGTTGATTTTCCTGATTAAATAGTTTTTTAAGTAAGAAGCTCTTCTCTGGGCTCTCTAATGCTGGGTACTTTACTGTACCTATTGTAGGTTCGTTTGTGTGCATGCTTGTTGAATGGTCCGTCTGTGGTATTCTCTAATTGGAACAGAGCCCTTGGCTTGCAGATAATAGTAAGGATGGACCATGCATATTTTTCTGTAAGAAGAAAAAATGATCATTAAAGCTCATGCCTGGCTTTTACCTCTTCATTTGAAATGACTAGAAGGACTCAGATAGACCTATAACTCACTAATGAAATTAAATATTGAAAAAAAAAAAACTGCACCTATTTCTGTTCAAATAAATTCCATCTCTGATCCTTCTCCTTGCCCACTTTTCAACGGGTAAGGGAAACACATCCCTCATGTATCGGATGGGTATTTCTAACAACTGTCACTTTCAATGACATTATGTTTCATGCCAAGAAAAGATGAAACAAAAATGCTCTATTTGTCGACATCTCCGAGGATGTTTGACACCTCCATACCTTTTATTTTTCTTGTTTTTTTCTCGTAGCATGTCCAATACGTCAATAGGAGTTACAAGTAGCTCATATTTCATCTATTCAATAAAAAAACATGCCAAACATAAACCACCAAAATTCTTTCAAGGTAGACAAATCCTAGGTGTGCTGAAGTTCAGGGTTGCAGCCGGTGCTGGTACCTGTATTATGAGACTCCTTTCAATACCTGCCGGGCTTTGGATACCACCGGGCCCAATTATCTAAGCCTGCCTCTTCTTTTTAACCACCTCTTCAGTCTAGCAGGTCAGGTGGACAATCAATCACACCTAAAATAACAAAAGTAATTTCCTTTGCTTTTATCATGGTGTTTAGGTTTTGTCTGGTTGCATTTCACAAAAAGCTAGAGCAGATTTGGTTTTGGGAATTCGGGGAATTTGGCCTTTTCCTTTTTTGATCTTAGGTCTCTGGGTAATTTCGGATTTTTATATTATCATATGTCCGACCCAATATGTGTAAGCTGAATAGGTAAAAACAATTCATCATGAAGATGCTCTGTTGAGTGCTGTGACTTCTGGTGAGGTGTGAAAAAGGTTGTTTTTCTTTAGAACTTTAAAAATCTGGATCTGTTCCTGCAACACTGATGGCAAGTTTTGTGCATTAGACTAAATTAAGGGGAAAAAAATACAAAAGTGAAATTTCATCATAAATGCAGGACTGTACAGTTACTTAAAGTTCTGTTTTAATTTAGATTTCTTTAAGGTTTTCCAAACTGAAAAGAGGAGCAGCTACAGTGTACGTTTTTCCAAGAACATATGTATCTGATTAATGCTTGCTGCTGGTCATCTGTGCTCTTAAAAACTTTTAGACCAAACCACCACAACAACACCAATTCAAGATTACTACAGATTTTCTTAACATACTGAAAAGATAAATTCATGTTTCTCAAACAAATTGCAAATCAGATGTGAACCCTAGCTTTGGCTGTCTTGCATAAAAAACAGTTACTATTATAGAGAACGTACAAAAGCAAACACCGGGGCAATATCTAATCATTATTGATGAGTCAAAATAGGAAAAAGCAGATAAACAAAAATGGTAAGCAGGAATATTTTGTTGAACAAATCTGTTATTCAGCTGTTACTGACCTGTCCTCCGATTGGATGGGTGGAGGCTGGAGGACTAAAAGGATAGGACAAACAAGATAGCAAAGGGCATTAGGGGGGGATTACTAACAGCTGTGCTGTTTGCGCCAGCAGTGATGTCTGTTTACGTCTGTGTGTCTGCATGTGCTCCATCCTATGCGCGCAACTTTATCCATCTCAGTCCTTTCTCTACTGATGTCTAGTGGAGACTAAATGAGCAATAATCTGCACACATCCCTCCAGATGGCCCAGTGAATTTCCTGTGGCTTAAGGCACCAGCTGAGCCCTTTGAAAGTTTTGATAAGTTCTGCAAATGTGATTGAACCTCTGGTTGTTCAGGAATGTTGTGCGGGAAACAATGTGCTTATTTTAGTTTTTCTTCTAAAAGAGATCAAGTTGGAGACATGCACTTAGCAGCAGCTTTTTTCTTGTTGTTGTTGTTTTCTTTTTCAAAAAATATATCGAACCTAAGAGCTTTGTTGCTCTGACTTTAGATATAGATTTATTCCAAGCTATAGAGACATTATTTTAGAATGTGCTGTTCAGATTAAACACTGTATATTGGCTGCCATTTGAACCCTTACGACACATTAGTTTCTAAATCTCAGCGTTTGTAGTGAAGCATCAGAATCATCCGAATGTGCAATCAACCAACAGTTGTCAGTCACAACAAAAGAAGAAATTGGAAGAGCACAGACCTGTATTTTCCATTTGCCATCAATCAATGTTACAACCAGACTCCTAATACACGCAAGGAACCAAATACGAGCAGGAACATGTGTAAAGTGTCATTAATATTTCATACTGTCTGGCCAATCTGACGTCCGTTCACTGACAAACTGGACTATTGTTAAAACAGAATGTGTTTTATTGAAACTTATAGACTAACAAAAAAAGCACTGCATAACGTTTTGCAAATAAAAATCGAAATAGTTAATTATTTTATGGACAATAGGGTTTTTCTGTAGGTTTTTTTTTTTTTTTTTTGAAGGTCTGGTAGCATCTTCCTTCCACTAAAACAGCATATGATACTTTATGTTGCAGACTACAATAGGATGCATTCGATGTTAGGGGCTGTGATGGGACTTTTTTGTAAATTTCAAAGGTTACAAATACTTTTCGAAGACAGTTTATATCCTAGGAAAGTCAAGACAAATTTCTAAATTACATCTGTTGGCAACAATAAGCAATGTGAACAGCAGGCACAGAAAGCATAACCCTGTTAAGTATGAAGCTGCCAGGTAATGACAATCCTTTTTTTCTTTCTTAATGTTGAAATTTCCAACTTGCCATGGTTAAAAAAGAAATATCTTTTAGTAGTTGCCATGGATACCTGTGCGCAAAGGTTTAGCCGGGAGTCTTGACTCCTCCCGGAGATGAGTGATCCGCACGTGTCAACCAGCATTAACCTGCTCAGTCCAAAAGATGCACAGAGACACAAATACAAACACACACATGAAAAAGAGGAATAACAAAATACACAACATGCGCATTGCCTATCTCTGGGTAATGTAGTGAGGTCTCTTAGCGGAGTTCAAACTGAGGCGCATCTCCCTAAACATGGAAATAAAAGCAGAGAGGAGCCGTGTCTTAAGATGTAAGACAGGGTACATGTCAACTAAATTTAGCACTTGTGTATGTTTTTTTAAAACCTCCAAAACAGTGCATGACCACTTAAAGTGCTGTCAAAACGTGTATGTTGCAGTGTTTTGCATGTGTGTTGTTAAAAAACCCTTATTTTCAAAGTACATTCAAATTCAAAGTGCAGCAAAATGATTTATTTGAATCAGAATCAGTAAACCCAAAATTAAAGATATTGATATAAAGTCACATTCGTATTTAAAAATAAAATACTTTAAACCATCAAGGGAGTATGTGGTTTAAGCTTTTCATTAAGGGACGTGGTATGCAGACTTAACAGACAGTAGGAAGCTGTTCAAATGTTGTGGGGCTCATACAACAAAGTAAAAACCTCCTGTACAGTCTAAACCAGAACAAGGTCAGATGTCAAAGCAGAAGTGTTTTAAAACAAAAAAAAGGGCAGTTCGGAAATATATTTGGATTTTCAAACTGTGCAAAACTTAAATTATTAATTTCTTTATTAAATTCTATACCTATTGAGCCAGTGGAGTAACACAAATGCACTTCAGATTCTGTTTCTTATTGTGCTTTCTGTCAGATGTCTGGCTGCAGAATTGTGATGCAACCAGAGACAAAGACTAACTGAGGTCAAAATAAGGAAAGATACAGCCGTCGAAACTTGGGCCGATTAAAGCGCCGGGTGTCATCACAAAACCATTTTTTTTGTAAAGGCTATAATGGCTAAAAAATATAATTCATATCTTCACAAGGGCGCAACGTGGGATGTAAAAGACCTACTGCAACTTACTTTCAGTATGTATTTTATTGGCCATCCAGTATTTAACCTTTTTTTTGATCATCACTAGTTAAGGGCATAAAAACATGAGCATCATCTGTAGAGCAAAAAAATTAAATATTCTAACTCCAAAACGAGTCTCCAAGGAACACTACAATTTTCCAATGTTTGAAGTTATCTGTTTTGTACATTTTCGAATGGTATCTAGAAACGATTTTTATAATAATTTTAAAAAAGTATTGAAAAAAAAAATCTAAAAAAGGTATTTTGTTATCTGGCATATGTGCACATCCCTTCTTTGAGCAATAATGCTTAGATATAATACTCTCTTTTGCATTCCATGCCTTTTTTTTCTTCTCTTAACACTCGTGCCAGAACTTTCTCTGCATTGCCCCTAACTGACACTCCGGGCTCGTTGTCAAGTATTATGTTCGCAACTGTTTGTGCTCAACTTCTAAGCCAAGCTGCTGGAGTCCTTTTTGCCCCATATGCAATGTTGGGCCTACCCAACATTCAGCGGTTATATCTCTCCTTGTCTATCTCGGAGCTTGGCATGTTTTCCCTTAAAGTCAAATTAAAAAGGTATGCCAGAAAGGACAGCGTATCTGCAATTCAGAACACATTTTTGTATTAGACAGGAGATATATTGCCGACTAAGTATTGTCAGATGTTGGCAAATTCCACATATTTTTCATATCCGGCCCTCTGAAACCTGGGGCCGCTTCAAGACTCATGGCACATCATCGGAAGGGACTGTCTGACCTTCAGAGCACAGACAGAAATGAACCAAATATTCATTCTGTGTTGTGCAAAAATATTTTCTCTGATATAAATGCAATATCACCAGCCATAAATCATTTAGGGGTTTCATTTGGAAATCATTTGAAAAACACATTTGTTTGCTGGGGTGTTCATCAATAAATGTAGCTCCTGTGAAAAGTTTTATTTATATATTCATGCATTCAGTTGATTCAGTTATTCATGTATTCACTCATTCACAAGGCCCAGTCAGTGGCTATGCGTCTATCCCTGTGTGTGTTTGCATGCATGTGTGTGTGACCTGCGGCGCAGCCGTGCTATTCTGCGGGCTAGTGCTGTCCCCCAGGGGGCTCTCATCTTTTACTGAGCCCTGACAGAGGATGGAGGCTGGGAGAGGGGTCCGCTGCATTAAAAAGCCTTTACCTAGCTCTGATTTATCACCGCTGCCTCGCATGCACACACACACACCTGCTTACCACACCATCTCACCATTTCTTGCCGCGGCTCAACTCTACACTCTATCAAAAGCAGGGACGTAGATATGCACGTGCATACACATCCACACGCACGCAACCACACACATTCACACACCATCAAACACATGCTCATTCCATCATAAGATGGCTGCCTTGGAAAAAAAAAGTGAGGGTGCAAGGTGCCGCAGTGCACAGCAGTGGTGATTTTGCATTTTAATGGAGCCCCTCCTCTCCTACTCGCCGCTCAGTTGGTAATTCTGGTGAGTCGCGGGCTGCAGGCACCAAGCCATCAGCTACCTCACCACAGGAAGACGGAGTGACACAATTACGTGCCAGCATTTCCTGGGCACATCACCTGAAAAAGGCTCCATGTGAATGTGACTTTCACAGATGAGGCAGGGATGGGTAGCAGGGAGAGATGGGTATTTGTTTGTGTTTGCACTGCTGAGGAAAATAGATTGTCATTGTGCCATAAAAAAAAAAAAAAACGCAGTAGAGAGACCTACAGGACATCCAGCAAAAACATAAAAAACACTTGTAAATGCAGATGAAGACAGCCGGTAAATTTTTTGTCAAAACTACATACATCTACAACTGAGACTAAAATGCAACGGCGAGGTTCACAAAAAGGATACAAGAGCTTGTCCTTGAGAGGGTCCAAGACATAATAAACATATTCAATCATTACTTATATATATATATATATATATATATATATATATATATATATATATATATATATATATATATATATATATATATATATATATATATACTCACAAAAAGTTAAGGATATTTGGCTTTCAGGTGAAATTTGTGAAAAATGTACAAAGTTCCCGCTGCAGTGATATCATATCACGAAAGTGGGACATTTAAGTAGAAGGATGCACTGGTGATTTCCTCATCTCAAACAATTTGGTGAAACAAAAGTTAACAACAATGGTGTGTACACCACAACAAAAAATGTCAAAGTCTCAATAACTCGTCATGTGCCCTTGAGCATCAATTACAGCTTGACAACGACGTCTCATGCTGGTCATGCTGTTCACAAGTCGACTTATTGTCCGCTGAGGCAGGGCATCCCACTCTTCTTGAAGGGCAGCCCTCAGGTCATTGAGGTTTTGGGGTTCATAGTTTCGAATCTACACGGCGACTCAGTTGATCCCACAGGTTTTCAATGGGATTCAGGTCTGGAGAAAGTGCAGGCCACTCCATTTGAGGTACACCGGTCTTCAACAGCCGTCCCCTGATGATGCGACCCCTATGAGCTGGAGCATTGTCGTCCCTGGTCCAGCATAAATGCTCCCTGGCCCATGCAAGACTTTGCCTGCTGGTGTGGTCAGGTACCCTTGCAGGTCGTCTAGCACACAGACCACGCTAATGTAAACGGTATTGAATGGACTGATGTGACACTTGGGTGTCTCTCGCCTCCTGTGCCTGGAGTTGAGTGGCATTCACCATCCGGTTTCTCAGGGCATTGTTCACAATGTAGTGGTCATCAGCATGGGATGTGACCAAATTGACGTCCACTTCTACGCCTTTTTGTAACTCTTCCAGTCTCTCCGTATCTCTGTTGCAACCTGCTGAGGACACTCTGTGACACTCTGAGCTCAGTAGCCACGTCCGTCTGAGAACGTCCTGTTTGAAGCATTGCAATGGCCAGGTACTGTTGATCCGTGTTAGGTGTCGTCTTGGTCTCATGATGTCACAATGTGAACAGCCGGATGAGGACGACTGTTTAAACACCAGCTGTAATTGAACCAAGACATTTATTGGTCGATTCGACGATCAAACACCTGTTGTGACTTTTGCCGTTAAGCTCCTAGTTAGAGAACAGCAACATGTGCAAAAAGTACTGAAACATTTAACAGTTGGAGAAGTTCACACTAAGTTCACCTGTTAAGGTTTGAATGCATTTTGGGCTCATACTGAAATTCAACCCGACAGCCAAATACCCCTAACATTTTGTGAGTAGTATATGTATATAAATTACATAAAAGCTGATACAAATTTGGGTCAAGAATGACCAAAGTATTTAATTCAAACACAGCAAACTCAACCGTATGTATTTTATTATTTAGATTATATTTAGGTCACAGAAAGCAAATCAATTGAAATCCCCTGATTGCTGCGTCATTCCCCGAAAGCAACGGCAAAGACAGACTTTCTGTTTAGATTCCAGCAAATGGAAGAATCGCTTTTTAGGAAGATATTTTAGGTATAAAGCATCATTAAATAAAAAAAAGAACACTTGCATGGTGTGTTTTCTTAATCAGATGATTTAATGTCTCGTTGAACTATTACCCACTGTGTGTATGAGTGTGTCCTTAAAACGCCGTCCCCGCTGCTACATTTTAAACAGAAAAGGGGAACTCTCTAAAATAAATGGAAACACAAATCTATATTTATCAGTTACCCTATTCCTGACATCAACCCCCGCCCTTGCATTCTGATCAGTCCCTGATTAAGCTTTCCTCGGGTCACATTTGCCAGGTATTTTAGTTCCTGAAATCCCTATGTTAAAAACATGAGGTAAAGTCTGTGTTGTTGACCTGATTTTTGGGATTAAGCTACACATTTTTTCTTCTTTTTTTTTTCATATGAAAAACAGGACTGTTATTGTTAATTCCCATGTCACTGTGGATGGTCTATGTAATCCCTGACAGTGTTTGTGTCTTGAAATATATAATCTCTTTGACCAAAATGGCAATCAAAACTGTGCTAAAATCATCATGAGAACGTGAAAAACTAAAAATTAAAGTAAAGAGAAGTCTTAATTTTCACCAACTGTTGTTTTAATTTAAATTATATTTAAACCTAATATAAATGTATAGCTCATCTCCATAAAAAGATGTTAGAAACAGTTATATTCAGTTAATTACAGAATTATTTTTAAAGTTAATTATTCAGTAGCTCTACTGAGTATAACATATTATATAGTTTATTACACAAATCTTTTTTTCTGTTAATTATGATAGTTTTTCACTTACAGCTAATGCAAACATGACATTAACACCAGAATAATAAAAGATATATAAAAACAGGAACAATATGATTAATACCTGCTTAAAGGATGCTGTTTTTAAAGTGTAATTTGGACACATTCTAACATATTGAATATGACTGTATAGTGTAATATATGGGTGTGATAGTAATTTATGAAGTTAAATTAATGACATTATAGTTAGTTTGTTTAACTTTAACTGATTTTAATAAAAAGCCTCTAACACGTGTTTTCTTTTGTATTTGTATTTTGTAAATGTGAGTGTAAATCGGGGGTCTTTCCCTTGTGTTCTAGGTGTCAATCAGTTAGTTGCTCCTAAATAGGGTGCTTTTTCATGAATAGTTTAATGACCTAGAAAGTCAACTTGTTTAGTTTTTTTTTTTTTTTTTTGAAAAATATTTACGCATTAACATTTTGGTGCTAATCTTTGTGTTGGTGCTTCTGGGTAATTTTGTATGCTGATAAAAAACAAACAAAAAAAACGGAGGTACAGGAGAATGCTGCTGCAGCTGTTGCCTCCAAAACCATAATTCATTGTTGGTCATGCTACAATCTAGATTACATCTCTCACAGCTTAAAAGTGTATTTCCCATAAACAGCAATCTACCGCTCGTAAAAATTCACTCTGCTTCAGCATAAACAATATCCTTGTCCTCTCACCCTTGCACATATGTGTGTGTTCGTGTACAAGTGCGTATGCCTGTATTTGTCTGTGTGGCATAAACAACCCCCTATACTCTCCCATCAGAAACACAGAGTGATCCATAAGTTTCTCCAGGAAAAACCTATTTCGCTGGAGATGTTCCGTTTTCCTCAGACGCATACTACCTATCGTTGCAGAATGAAAGGACACACCCATGAAAAGAATAAAGGCAGATAAAGGAAACTGAACAAGGATGGCAAAGAAATGCAAAGGGCAAAGGCAGATACATGCTGAACGCGATGCGGTGAGCTAAAAATAAGAAAGGATCCTGCTTGCTGGTTTTAGTAAAATAGATTTATTTGCCATCTCACCAGGCAAATAAAGCTGTGTAGTCACCTATCGGTTGCCTTTCACGTGTGTGCTGTGGAAGCTGAAACATTGGGGTCCAAAAATTTTAATGAAACCAGTGTCGCGCTCCAAACGTTTTAAAAACATAAAATAAACCCTGCTTTGTTTAAATTGAAGTGTGGACCCATGAGCACCCTTGCGTTACACAGATGGAGCAGACGGATGACAACATAATTACATAGAATCTTTTCATAGGATGTGATTAAACAAACAATGGATGTCATCTCGTCCTAAAGGTCCCGGTTTTGGGTGTCTTTGTTTTTTTTTTTTTTATGCATGTGTTTCCAGAAAAGCACTGTTGCACGTTGCAGAGGCAAACAGGGAGGTGAGTCTAATTTGAACATGCAGCATGTGAGCACACAAATCGGTAGTCAGACTGGAGTAGTGCATGATGCTAACAAAGAAAATGGACAACAGGCTAATGCATCTTTGAAGTAATGGGACCAAGTTGAAACAAGATGAGAAAAACCTTTATTTTAGAGGAGCAGCATTGCCGCTAATGACTAGAGGGCCTCCAACTGCCTTCTAAGCCTATTATAAGTTGGAGATGTCTCATCTATGTTTTTAAAGATGAATGCAAATTAAAAAGCATTAGGCTACATTCATTTGCGGTCTTTGGCATATAGGGCACTTTTGGTCCGAGGGCCACTTAAAGCTGCCTTATTTCTTCAAATGACCTTGAAATCAAAGAAAGAGCAAGTTTTAATGATTTAGAGAGCTCTTAAAGACTCGAAAGGAAAAGCGACACAGAGTCTCATTAAAATTTTCATTTAGACATTAAAAAAGCTTTTTGTTACAAATGTCCCTGCCAAGAAGCTGAGTTGATTTACAAAGAGAACCATAATAATCCCCCAACATCTGAGCCAATTTGATGTAAACGCATTTCCTCATGCGTTTGGTGATGATTCCATAAATGCAAAGGCATGCTTGTTATTTTGCTTTATTTTTATATTTTTTTTAGAAACGTCTTTGTGAGATAAAGGCCTGTGTGTGCGTGTGATTGACAGGTCACTGCTCAAATATGCATGTTTTAGAAGAAACAAACAACATTCACAGTTGCTGTTTATTTCCATGCACAAGGCAATGGACATTATATGTGTTCCCAATGTGACCTGGCCAGGGGGGTATTGTTGGGCCGTTCAGCCGTTTGTGCACAATCCTGTGTTTATAACATTTTGCATGTGTCCCTTCTCCACACAACAAAAGCAACAATAAAGTTAAAACATTTTTACCAATGTGTACTTACAAGAGCAATTTTTGTAGTTAGACAGGTATTAGGAAAGGCCGTCCTCTGCTGACACCATTTGCTGCATTTGACAAAGATCTAAGGGAATGCATAACCGAAATATGTAGAATTTATGCAATGAACGTTTTGTAAAGAAACAAAACATTCATATTCGTATTTATATGTCCATTAAGTTCTTGTACCCAAAACTCTTATTTTTATGTGTGTATGAATCTAAAGGCTGTGAGTGCAAAGTCTTCTCAGACTCACAAATATTACAGCAGAATTTTGGGTAATTGAACTTTATGGACATATGAATACCAATACGAATGTTAGAATTGTGTATACACCTTTCTGACAGCCATCTTACTCCATAACTGTCACTTTACATTTAGGCAAGGCAAGGCAAGGCAAGGCAAGTTTATTTGTATAGCACATTTTCGTGTACAAGACAATTCAAAGTGCTTTCCATAGGAAAAAAGATCAGAAAATGAAATAATAAAATCAGCTTTAAATTTAAAAGAAATAAAATTAAAATTAAATAATAGTAATAGTAATAATATTCTCAGTTGCTATATGCACAGTTAAATAAGGCTGTTTTCAGCCTGGATTTAAACAACGGCAGAGTTGAAATCTGTCTCACCTCTTCAGGAAGACTGTTCCAGATTTTAGGAGCATAAAACTGGAATGAAGCCTCTCCTTGTTTGGTCCTGACTCTGGGCATCAGCAGGAGGCCACTACCTGAGGTTCTCAGAGTCCTGGCTGGTTCATATGGCTCTAACATGTCAGATATGTAGCCTCCATTTCTTCAATCCATGGTCTTCCTCTGCTCGTTCCATGATTTCTGTTGGCGATCGTATATATGTGTGCACGTGAACAAAAAAATAAGATGTACCCCATAGTCCTCTACCTTTTGCTTATTACCTCCTTCAGTGCTCCCTTATTTCCCTGTTGACTCAGTGTGGATGGTTAAAATCTGGTATCAGCAACTTTTCAAATATAAAACGCTATTTCTTAAGACTTATTCGAAAATCTGTGTACCTTTCCTGTGTTCTAGCAAATGTGTTTCAAGGGGCTGTCGTTTAAGGTGGGTGTAAACTGGTCTCTGTTAACTAGGTATACCCAGGTTTTATAAAGGAAGAGCTTTGAAAATGTTTAAAAATGTTTGAAAAGGCATTTCCTTCAGTTTAGTAGTAGTACGTATTAGTAGGCAGTAGTTTTCCATGGCTTTGCGGAGCAGAGATTTGTGATTGCTGCCCTTCCCAGATCTGTTGCTTTACACTGCCGGTCAGCCAGCTGACACAAGGCTTCTAGCTTTTCCCTCAACTACAGTAAAATCAAAGTTCAGCTTTCAGGAAATTTTTGTAAGCAATAGACATGGGTGTGGTGTTAAAACTAAAAGTGAACAAAGATCACTCTTAATAGAATGCTGGTGCTTTATACCGGCTATATGAAAACTACATGCAGGATGTCTACAAGGCATGTTAACATGCTCTCCTGCTAATAAATGAAATATCTGCTAAAATTTTATTGTGTTATTTTATAAAGAATAGAACAAATAAAAGGCATATTAGTCTGTGCAATAATTACCTGAAAACTGTTACTAAATACTATAGAGCGTGTTCCCTCTATATTCTAGATTAAAGGTAAAAATGGCCAATGGTACTTCTCAATTTCAGCAATTGGGGATTGAGAGAAAGAAGGTTGAGGTTGGATTTAGGAAACATTTTGTCTTTTAATTTAAAGGGGTTAGAATAATTTTAATCTTATTAAACATAAAAAAGATCAGACAGATGGGAGCCAGAATAGGACTCTGATAATTCACAAGCATTGACGGATGATAACAACCATAAAGGGATTTTGCAAGTTCTAGCAGGATATTGGTACTTCAAAATAAATGTTTTGGTCACCCTGGTGCTACCTATGCTACCCAACCTGTGCAGCACTTTCAACATACAGCTCCTGGGCCTTGCTGTAGATATAGAGAAGGCTAGAATGAGAATGATTACTAATTTGAACAAATTAGCAGAACTACTTTTGTTTTAAATCTTTCCGTAAACCCTGTGATTCTGTTGTATTTGTGCTTTAATTTGTCATCCAATAGAAAATCCATTCAAGTCCATGGCCAGTATAGAATTAAACAGGTTTGGGCCGAATCTTTCATGATGTTGGTTGCTTTTACTCTGGAGAAAAATAGCTAAGATTGTGTTTGTCACATGTGCTAAGCATTGTAAACGGCAGAAAAAGGAGAACGTGTCACACATTTTTCCACTGTTTAGCATGTGGATCAAGCTCTTCACAACATCTCCCCGCTTATGTTGTTGTCAGGGCTGTATATAATGTTTAGTTATTTACAGCCCTGACAACAAAAAGCCTTGAACTGTTCAGCAAACTACACAGCATTCTTTGTGTCACAGGCAAAACAGGAAATCAGGCTTTTGTCCGCTCTAGATGGCATCAAAAACACCTTGTTTCATCTGTCTTAAGCAATCCCATCTTGACGCCTTCACACGTCCCCATGTGGGGCTCCGCCGCTCCTCAGAACAGATTGGGAAGCAGCACGATCTGCCGGGGAAGTCCCAGCGGGCTGCCATAACATTCTAGTTTGCCAACGCACCTCAGTTACACTGAGCCCATGTTTGATTTCTCTCAGGTTGCCCCTCCTTCCCTGTTTTCTACTGCTCTCACTCTACTTTTATCACTTTCTCATCTGTATCATTGGCTTTTCTTGCTTTCTTTTTAAGTACCCTGCCAGTCATTCCCAGTCAACCTGTTGGCTTGTCTGTATGTGGTTCTTTCTCTTTTCTCCTGGGTCCGTCTCCTTTATTTCTTTTCACACCTCCTCCTTCTACTCTTTCACTCTAAAATACGTGTTAGTTGGTTTTCTATCATCCAGAAATTCCAGCAGTGATCATATCCTCTATCCGCAACCGAATAATGAGGCAAGCATAGTCCTGTCCCTTCCATTTTCTCCAATTTCTGTTTTTCCTTTTGTACTTCAGAAATAAGGTATTCCAACAGGAAATGCTATGGGCAGAAACACCAAAGCAAAGGTATACAGAAAACACAAGACTGCTGTTTTTTTGGGGGGGGGGGGGTTTGGATGTTTTTTGTGTGGCTTTATTTAACATATGGCTAGAATCATGAAATAAGCTGATAATTGTTTTCCACCACATGCAGTCTCCCTACTGACTTGCTGCTGCCAACAACACAAACAATGTACCTTCATTTACTTAAAAGAAAAACCCACACTCAAATCCCCCCTCTGGGTAAACAGAACAAAGTTTTGCAGAATCATACAAAAAGAGAGGCTGAAAAGTTGCTTTACATCTGTTTACCAGCAAAAAAAACTTGTTCTGTTTTGGTGCAAACACCCCAATAGAGCTAGCAATAAATAATATGATTTCATGTTGAGTATTTGTGCACCGGGGACAATGGCTTCCTGATTTCTCAGGTGGAATAGGATGAATCGCGGGTGTAGGGGATATTGTGTGCTTGATGGAACCCAGGTGCAGGAGTTATTTCCAGTCTATGCCGTTAATCACCAACCTGACGCTGAAGTATGACTCGCATTTTAGTGGTTTTAATATAGAGTTCCCTAGGCTTCATATACTTATCCGTGAAAATAACAAGAGCCAATTCAAGAGAGACTGTGAAGTTATGGGTTGTAAATATTAGCATTTTTCAGCAGCACATCTGCATTTAAAGTTTGCAAGATGTAAGTTGCTGCATTATGTTTTATGTGCTCAACAGTTTTAGTAGACGGCGACCAAAGTTTTAATGTCAGTGTTCGTACAGAACAGGGCTTCTAAAATGTAAGAAGTGGGTCTAAGTAAATTAAAATAAATTTCAAAAGTTAACTCAATTCAGTCTTTGTATAGATAAATGTTGATATCACTGCATGCAGCGATAGGAAAACTAATTTTAGTTTGTCAAAAATTTTATTACATAAGACAAACTATTTTAAAAATAGTCAAACTAAAAAGTATTTATTGGTAGTATCCCATACAGTGCAATAAACGGTTGGTTAAGACTATTTTTGCCTTAATTGCAACACCAACACTGACTAGTATGGCTGCAATCAGACCATGGTTCTGATGAGGCAGTAAAGAACCAAAGGCTGCTTTAATTGTGACCTTCAGCTTGTCCACATTGTTTTTTTTTCTGAAAATCATTTATAGGTTAGTTCACAATCCTGACAAAGGGTACTTTAATGGTAAATACTTGGAATGACATGGGATCCAAGTTGAGTGAATTCTGGTTGCAAACGGCAAAGCTGTAACAACTGTTAGTAATATATGTCCATAGAAAAAAAATCTCTGTTACCCTGTTCCCTCTTGTCCTGTCTTTTTCTTTCCACTGAATTTCCCCTGCTCAACCAGCTTCTTAAGCAGTAACCTTGAGTGAATTAACCTCTTTGTGAAAAGTATCAGTGACACTTTTCTTCTGCATTCAAATAAGCAATCTTACCTTAGGAATGTATTTTTTTGTGGAGTAAAAGCAATATTATAAGTTTCTGAAAAACAGGATTTTAGATTTCTTTTGTCTATAACCTACAATTATAATAAAAAAATGTAAACTGAAAATAAAGGACTCAATAAAGGAAACGTTCACATCTCCAATTGATTCACTAAAAGTAAGACAGTTTTCAGTGATATTCTCATTTACAAAGTTTCATGCATGTAATTAGTTTTTTTGTTTTGTTTTTAGGCTGGAATGTAAAACAAAGGCATCGCACTTGAGCCAACATTCACACTCTATACTAATTTTGATTCTACTGTCATACATTATCAGTTTAAAAATTTTAATAAACAAGCACACAATACAATCAGAGAAACCTTAAAGATCCTCCATTTCCATTTATGGTCATCTGACTCCATTATGATCCCAGTAGAAGTCACAATGTCACAGTGGAGCACATTTGAAACAGACTGTCTAAATATCTCATTATAAGCTGTTTATCTTAACTAAATGATGACAACATGGTTATGCCAATACGTGAGGGGCCTCAGATGTGAGGTTGGTCAATATCTATTGACAAACAAATCATTGTTGTTGTTTTCTGGTGTCGCCATTGTCCAAACTCAATGCATGAAGGGCTAAAATGGGAGTGAATCTGATTTGATTTTCAGTCTCCATCATTAAATTCCCATGCGGGGAATACTAATTCCAGTATTTAGTGCAGCGATGCTAGGGCTTGCTTTCATCTTAAACTGATTCCAGTCTAATTAGATTGGGCATGTGTGTGTGAAGGGGGGTAGTGATGTTGGTGGATGTATCGGTTTGGACTAATCCCCGCCTCTCCATCCCAAACATTGTATTATCCAGAGAAAATCCATTGGCTGCAGGCTATTCAAAGCCAAATCTGCCTCCACCGCAGCTTCTGTACTGTATCATCTGGAAAGCTGCTCCCAGGAAGCTGTGCTGTAGTCAGAGGGTGGAATCTAATGGTCATAAGTGATGTATGGGTTGCAGAAATCGCCATTTAGAATTTACTGTAAACCTTTTATCGTGTATTCAGGGCAAGATCACTCACTGCTGTGACCTCTTTAACAATGCTGTGCCCAAACTATGAACCAATCCTACTTATTCAGCCTTTTCTGCCGTCCAAAGTTCAGTATTGCATCTAATTTTTGAAAACTAGTTTAAAGTTGTTTTTTTCCTGTCTTTTTGGCCTAAAGATAACACCAATACTTTTTTTTTAATACAAAAACATCATGATCATAAAATCGTGATGGACTACAGGAAAAATACACTGTAGAGAGGTCCTTCTTCTTGGTGCTGAGAAGGGCTAAAAAAATAAAAACCCTTCAGCAATTGTTCTCTACAAAGGTCAATCAAAATTCAATCCCATAATATGAAAGAGGGGTGGACTAACTTGGCAACTGGCCACATTTTAGAGAAGAGCAACAGGAAAGAGCCATTCAGCAGAACAGTTGCACCCTGTGTTTCAAGAACATTTGTCAAGGGCAAAGGGGGGATACAGAAGAGCATTTAAAAAATGACATTTCTGAGGCTTTTTTTTTTTTTTTTTT
>JAVLVB010000757.1:1466537-1477520 GCA_032876305.1 Orestias chungarensis | reverse complement strand
GGGGGGGGGGGGGGGGGGGGGGGGGGGGGGGGGGGAGGCAGATGGGGAAGAGGAAGCAGCTTTACGGGCAGAGTTGGCCTGGAACAGGACATTTGGCCAGGACTTCATGGATAAGCGAGAGAGATGAGGAAAGGTGTTAGAAGAAGCTGCAGACTGCGAGGTAGATGTGGTGTTAGGAGTAGGGGAGCAGACAGAGTGAGGTAATAATCTACTATGCTCTTTGGCATTTCTCATTGCTTGTTTGATTGTTTTCTCTTTGTGCAAGCTCGACTGAAGGTGTTGGCCAAGTGCTTCATTCCCATTAACAACCACATTACAGGCAACACAACTGTAGTTGCTCACTGCTTTTCGAAGCACTGTGTCTTGCGGGTCATTAAAAGGATGTCCGAAGTAGCAGAAGGACTTTTGATGACGTACCACTGAATCTTCATCAGCAAAAATCATCTGGCACTTCCTGCATATAAACTCATGCTTGACAGATGGTACAATAAAAGCATTTGGAAAATCCATGTTACTTTTGGTTTCTGTTTTCGGTTCTTCTTTTGTGCTTTCTTTTGAAGAGCCTTTGTTATCATCCTTAGCATCTTTAGCATGTTTTGGTTTGAAGGAATTAGTTGTGGTACTCTGTACACTCTGTGGTGTCTTGACAGGGGTTGGTCTCTGTTGCTGCTTCTGTTCAAGTTGTTTCTGCTGCTGCTCAAGTTGTTTTTGCTGCTGCTCAAGTTGTTTTTGCTGCTGCTGCTGCTTTTGCAGAGAGTCTTGAAGAGACTGCTGGTACTGTTGGTACTGCTGCAGAAGAGTAGTTGGGGAGAGACCAGCGGCCATGGCAGCTTGTGGGACTGCTGCAGGTCCATATGGAAACAAACTCTCCATTCCACACAGTGGTGGAAAATAGCCCCCTGTCTGAACCCCTCTGGAAAGCTGTGGAGAAAAGCAGTTTGGAAATCCAGGAAGAAAGTAGGGCAAGAACTGGCCCCCAAATAAAGAGCTAGGATCACCTGCAGCAAGAGCATTCTGCAGTGCTTGAAGCTGTGCAGCATCAAGGGGATTCTCACTTCCTGCTTTTCCTGGCACTGGGCACAGTCTCTCTCTTGATTTGGCCATGCTAGGGGTGTCAGGGTGTGATCCACTTTCATTCTCTCTGTCCTTCATCTTCACTTGAGGTTGCTTGTCTCCTGGTTTCTTGCTGTTGTCTCTCTCTGCATCTTTGCCTTGCTGCTCTGTGTGGTTTATTGTTGCCAAAGGTGTGGACGGAACAGGAGGAGGAGGAGGTGGAGGAGGAGGAGGAGGAGGAGGAGGAGTCTGCAGAAGAGTCTTGGTTGGGGTAGTGCTGAGAGACATGGCAGGAGAGGGAGTGGCTGGTGTAGGAAACCCAAGCATGCCAGCACCGGGAGACGCTAAAGCTGAAATACAGTGGGTATATAAATATGGAAATATTCAATAATTCAATATTCAACCCCAAATCACTTGGAAATTTGATGTTATAAGATAAATATCCTGTCACTGGCTGAGTATTTAAAACTCTTAGTAAGATTTTGTTATGGATCAAAACTGTCACGTACTCTTTTTAAAAATGTCAAGATTTCTAAATATTTTACTATAAATATACCAAACCTAAAACAGTGGGCAAACAAAGTGTGATATAGATAACTTGCTGGGAAAAAAAATAACAAAAAGCAGTTCAGCGCTGCTACTGACATTATACATGCACTCCCTATCCCGCTTTTTTCATTTAAAATAGCTTTAAAAAGTAAGATATTTGACAAACATATCTGTGATCCAGAATAACAGCTTATATAGTACAATAAAATAGTGCAGGATAAAGTTCTGTTCATAAAGCTTCTAGTCAGTTTTTTTCACTGTTTGTCATAGTAACTCACCAGGTGTGTTGGGAGGAAAAACTGGAAGTGATGAGGGTCCATTTACTCCAGGAAGTAAGACTGGTGGAAGGCCAGACAATCCAGGGTAACCAGAAGGTAAGCTGAGGCCATGAAGTCTATTATTTTCCAATGAAGTTTGTTGTTGTGTGCTAGGTAGGGCAAGTCCGTCCCCAGCTTTCTTCATACGGTCCAGTTCTTGCTGGGCCATCAGCTGACGGACAGTGGTTGGTGCTAGGTAGTCCTTTTCTCTATCTACCTGGTTTACTAGTGTTTCTTCCACTTTTGCGATGTGCTGTTTGGAGAAAATGTGGTCTCTCACAGACATCCGGGCTGTGTACTTTACGCCACACAGTGTACACTCAGTCCTGGGCCCATCTGGGGAACCTTGACTTATCATAAATGGCTTTCCAATATTAATCTTAAATTTCTTTTCTTTAGCACGAGCATTCTGGAACCACACCTGGATAACTCGTTTAGGTAGTCCAATTTCATTGCCCAACATTTCACACTCTTGCATCGTAGGAGTGCGATAGTCACAAAAACAGGCTTTGAGCACTTTAAGTTGCAAATTACTCATCTGGGTCCGAAAACGTTTGTGGCCAAGTCGATCTCCACTATTGTTGACTTTTCCAGATGTTTTAAAAGGGTTACCTGACCCAAAGGGACTGGGGGAACTAGGGTCAGTAAGGCTGGATGATTCACTTCTGTCATTGATGTCATCTATTTCATCCTCTCTGGAGCTAAAGTATGAATCACAGTCTTTACCAGAGAAGCTGAGGGCAGGGCTCACCATGCTGAATTGAAACCTTTCATTACCAGCATCAGAATTTAGCAAAATGCCCTTTTTGCTGTCGTTCATCTTGTCTCCTCCATTGGTAGTTAGGCTCTCAACCTCATTGTTATTACACTCATCTCCAGTTGTGACGTCACTAATGGCTGTATTAATTGATGAGGTCTCATCAAAGTCCATCTTACAGAGATCGTAAGATGAAGTTTCTGCTGAATTATTATTGGGCCCTTCAGTTTCATCACAATTTTCAGCTTTTAAGGATGAAGGGCTTAAGAAGTTTTTTACTTGCACCTCAGATGGCTTGACTGGAGTTGAGGATGCTGTTGGCAACTCATAGTCATTTGGCTCAGTCTTATTGGGCAGCTGTGGGTAGTCAAAGAAATTATACTTATTTGGGCTTTCACCTCTTTCATTGTCTTGATTCATCATTGGACTTGGTGGCAAGCTAAAGCCTGCTTGTTTAGCCTCATGCCAGTGTCTTGATCTTATATGGCTATCTAAAGCAGATTTAGCCTTGAAGAGGGCTCTGCAGAATGGACATTTTTTGTGGGACTGTGAGGGTCCTATAGCCCTAAACTGCCCCTTTCTCTCTCTTGCCCGAGTGTTTTGGAACCAGACTTGCACAACTCTCTTCTTCAAACCAACTTCTCGTGCAATGTGGTCCAACATCTTCCTTGTTGGGTTAGAGTCAAGTAGATATTTATCATAAAGGATCTCTAACTGTTCTGGTGTAATGGTGGTTCTCAAACGTTTATCTCTGTGTTGTTCTTCACTACTGTTTCCACCATCTTTATCGTTAGCATTTTCCTCCTTGTCATCCACTTTTCTCTTCATTGCCCCAGAGCCTGTAGCTGTTGCCATGCTTGAACTACTCTGGGAGGACATTTGGGAGAGCCCCCCAGATAACAGCTGACTAGCCATTAGGGGGTTGTTTGGATCAAATATCATATATGGCATATCAATGGGTCTTTCAAGAAACTGAGAATGGAGAAATTGATTCTGCGCTGCCAGGAAATGCATGTGTTGGTGCTCTTGCCAAAGCTCTACCGTAGGGAAGGCAATTTTACATTGGTCACATTGATACTGAAGCATCTGGTGGGGGAGAATGTTTGTGAGTGAAGAAAGTGCAAGGGAAAGTGGACTCGAAGGTACTGGGGGTGCCTGTGGCTGAGAATGGGGTCTTGACAATTGTGGCTGGGGAGCTTTTTGAGGCAGTGGTTGAGGTGTGCAAGCTTTAGATGGTCTTGGCTCTGGCAGTGACTTCATAACTGGTGTGGGGGCAATCTCAGGTTGTTTCAGTTCTGTTTCAGGGGAGACATCTGGTTTGGGTGATGTTTTTCCCATAGGTCCACGAGGTGAAGCCATCACTGGGGAGCTTGAGCCAGAACTAGTAGCAGTTCCTGCCTGAGACGGTTTGGGTAGCTCTAAAGGCCCCAGTGTTGCCTTGAAAAGAGGTTGCTCAGGATAATCTGTGTATTCCTCAAATATATTATCCTCATTGCCTTCTTCATCTTCATCTTTATAGCACAACTTTTTCTGATGGGTGATGAGATCAAAGATACGAGGAAATACGATGTTGCACTTCTTACACTGGTACTGCATATTGCTAGTTCTAATATACCTCTCATTGGTCAGTTCTTTTTTCTCATTGTCCTTTGAATCTGCCTGATTTTCATAAGTCTTCCGAGCTTTTTGGCGGGAATTTTGGAACCACACCACAATGACTCGGGTTGGCAGGTTAAGTACAGTAGAGAGCTGCTCAATCTCATCATCCTTTGGATAAGCATTTGTATCAAAAAAGTCTTGTAGCACCCTCAACTGAAAATCAGTGAATCTGGTCCTAGAGGACCTCTTGTTAATGGCTGAGTCAGTTCTGTAGTACTCATGTGCACTGACCTGGGGCTCCATTCTTATATCTTCTAATGTAGTAATTGGTGGAATATTAAAGTTGTAAGGAGAGTCTTTACTCCTTTGCCTTTCTTTGAACAAAGTGTTACGGAACCAGTGCTTTATAACTTTTTGAGGCAAGGCAGACTTGTCTGACATTTCCTGAATCTGCTCTTCATTAGGAGAATTGTTAATATCAAAGTTTGCACGGAGAATCTTAAGCTGATCATCAGTTATACGAGTGCGTGGTCGCTTAAACTGAGACTGACGGAGAAAGTTTGGATCAAGACCCAACTGCTGCTGGCAGAGCTGTGTAAGGTCTGTTGAGAGTGAGTCCATAGTGGGTAGTTGTAATGCAAGCTGAGGGGGGAGGCCTGGGTGTTGGACAGACTGCATCATCAAAGGTGAAAAAAGTGGAAGATCTAAAGGAACAGGGAGTTGCACTTGGGGTGGTGCTGGTGGGGCAGTTGGTGTTGGAGGAGGAGGTGGTGGTTGGGGTTGCTGTGCCTGGAGAGTAGTTTGATGTGCAGTTGGATGAGGAACAGTAACTGGTGATGGTGCAGGTGTTTGAGGTTTGGTCATTGATGTTGAAGCAGGCTGAGGGGTTGGTACTGGGGTTGGAGCAGTTGGTGGTGGAGGAGGAGGAGGAGGTGGCGGCGGAGGTGGAGGGGTTTCAGGGGAAGCAGGGTTTATTGGATAGAGTTTGTCATAGGCCTCTCTGTACTGCTGAGCAAACTTTTCTAGCTCAACATATGGAAAAAAGTGACTGTGCACATGTTCTTGGTGGCTTTTGAGAATCAGCATATTAGAGAACAGTTTTCCACACACTCCACACTCCAGCTTATCAGTGTTGATGTCTATTTGTTCAATGCCTTCTTTGTTTTTCTTTTGATTTCGTTGTCTGTTCTCATTGTACTGGATGACCAACTCAAATCCAAAGTTTTCTAATAAAGCTTTGGCTGCATTGCCCCTTGCTCCTGAAACAATACGTGGAGGAGGGATAAGTGGCTCTGGGAACTTTGACTTTTTGGGGTCCTTATTATCTTTTACAGCTTCACTTAGTCCATCACCTGCACTTTCCATCTTAGCTCTGCTTTCCTGTTTATCGAATTGGTCATCAGCATCTGCTGACATATGCATCTCTGAAGCTGATATAGCATTAGGCTCCATTCTGGATTTGTTATTCATCATTTGTTGGCTTTTCTGCTGTTGGATTTGGGATTGTATCTGGGAAGCTTGATGCTGTTGTTGAGCCTGTTGTTGGGCTTGAGCCTGCTGCAACTGATGCTGCTGTTGCATTTGTTGTTTCAAGTCTTCGAGGAATGATCCTGTCAGGCCAGGCATTCCAAAAGCTGCTGCTGAGTGTAGAGCAAGTTCAGGGTTAAGATTGAATTCGGCTCCAGGTATGTAAAAGGGGAAGAGGAATTGAGGCTGTTGAAATTGGAACAAAGCTTCAGGAGTCATTGGGAAATGAGGGAAGAAAGCTGGGTTGAGAAACTGAGGCTGGAAGAAGGATGCCTGTTGCTGGAGTTCATGCTGAAGCTGCAGCTGCAATTGGGCTGTAGACTGTGCTGACTGGTGGCTGCTTGCCTGTGATGAAATATGTTCGGTAGTTGGTGTGGGTTTTGTGTTGTTACTGTTGTTAGTTTCTTTGGGTTCAACTGTGCTTTCTTTGTTAGAAGAAGGAGTCCCACTTCTAGCATTGTCCAAGTTGCAAGTGTTCCCTTGTGCACTTGGACCTGCACTTTTTTCAGGAGTTGGCCCACTGCTGCCGGTGACACCACTGTTGCTAATGTCTGTTTTGGCTGTTCTTGCTTTGGTCTGGTGGAGCACTGACCTCATATGAATTTCAAGAGTTGAGCTCTGGCTGTAGGCAACATTGCAAATATTGCATTTGAATGGTTTGTTGTCAATGCTGTTGGATGTCTCTTGTGGAACAGGACTTGATGCTTCTTGAAGGACCTTTTTCAGTTTATGAAGATGGGAAACCGAATTGTAGTGGACCAGTAGAATGTTCTTCTGGGTAAAGGACTCTTTACATACTGTGCACTTATATGGTCGAGAGGGATCTAAAAATTTCTCCATTGTAAAATTGGGACCTTTTCTAAATGGTAGGGTTCGTTTTGGTTCTGCGCCCATGTCATCAAGCAGAGAGCTACTGTCACTTCCAGTAGGACTGGGTTTTTCCTCTTGGTCCATTTCATCATCTTTGTCCAAGTCATGGTCAAAGGCTTGAGCTTCCTCCAAGGCCCTCGCCTCACTCTCAGTGATGTCACCATTCAGTGGCAGATTTCCTATTAGCTGCTGCACCTCAGCCTCACTTAGTTCAGGGTGGCCATTTTCCAAATGCTTTCTGAGGGCTAGGAATGTCCTGAAGCTGCGTTGACAAAGGCTGCACATAGTGGCTGCTCTGATAGCATGGTACTGAGAATGTATCTGAAGCTTTTGCATTGTCTTGAAAGCCAGGCTGCAGTGGTTGCAACGGTATTTATATACATGGCGATCAGAAACAGAAAGCTGTTGTTGTTGCTGTTGAAGTCTCTGGAGCTCACTGAGATGATCTTGTAGGTTATCAGGAGATTTACTGTCATTTCCTAATCCAGTGGGTTTTTTCCAGTCTGGGGCTTCTGAAGCCTCTTTGGGGGGCTTAAGGTCCTGATGCACTAATTCATTTTTGTCTTGACTGGTATGGTCCTCCTTTGAGTTGTTTCCTACGAAAAACAACAGTTTGAAGTGTTATTTAAAAGGCTTGTACAAAAATTTTCTTTTTTTATGAAATAAATTAATAATAGTATGACATATTTTATATCAGTTAACAAAGATTAATTGGGGAATATAATTACAACAATGTACTTTTTGTACCTTTGAACATACCTGACCCTTCAGTAAGAATGGTTTGTGAATCACTTAAAGATGAAGTTTTCCCATGTCCACTCTGGGGATGCATTACATTATTTGGTGTGGCTGTATCAGGTCCAACAACCTATAAAGTTGAGAACAACTCCTTATTAAAATAGTATAGAACATGTATATTAATTTAAATGGTTATTCTTAAAAAAACTCCAACTAACAGAGTGTAATTCAATCAAGTCAATTGTGTAAAAAAACACAAGAGTTCATATAAAATAAGTCTTAGTTTAAGTAATTAGTTCACTCATTTATTGGCATCATTTATATGGAAATTTTATTCATGATAGACAACTTTACATACCGTAAGAATCAGCTTCTCCACACAGTCAGGAGCAACACTGTGAAGGTGTGTGAGATGCAACTGCAAGTGAATTTTGTTGCTTAGAGCATCCTGACATAGTGGGCAGTGGATTACAGGCTGCATGGAATGTTGGGACATCACATGGAGCTGCATACGGTTGGCATCTTTACTGCTGTAGTTACAATATGGACACTGTTGAACCTGAAAATAAACAAAATATGGTCATCTCCTTTTTAATATCAATTCAACTTCTTTTCCAAAACTTACATTAGCAAAATTCAATCAAATAAATTTATTTCTTACAGTTTACTTAATCTCATCTTGCACTATTCACCTCAAACTTAAAAGTACACCAAACCACAGAAAAATGTAGATTAACCCAATTTCATGAAATTGACTTAAAAACCCTAGCCAAGTCACACAAGTTTATTAGAATGCATTATAATTGGCCAGAATTTCTAATCAAGGAGATTTGAGATGATAAAGGTGTGCACTCCCCTGAGCAATGTCCTGCCCTCATTAGATGAAGTACTTTTAGCATAGCTACGTCTATATCACCTGTTTTAATAGAATCCATTTCTGAAATGAATATATCCTCCCTCCTTACAGGACCCAGAACCAGACGGGCTAATACTTCATAATCTAATTTAAAAACACATGTAATTTAAAGAGATGCAAAAAAAGGAAAAGAGGCAGAAAGGGATGCCTAAGGGTAGTGCTGGTATTCCACTTAAGAACACAAAAGCTGGCCTATTGTGCTTGATGTTAAAAAGCTCTGTCAGAAGCGAATGGAGGGATGCATTTAACCCTTTGTACGGAAACTGCCACTAGTTGCAATTGCAAAATGCTTGGCTTAGCATTTTTGCTTCTTACACTTTGTATTTTCTCCAATGTATTTTCCTCTATAACTCATCCTACAGTAACAGTGAAGGGTAGATTTCATTAGCGCTTATGAACCTACCTATGTAGCTATTAACTTTCTGTACATATTATGATGCCTCTGAGCATATGTGATATAATAGGGTGGAGTTTAACAAAAAAAAAAAAACTGTTTATCTTGTACAAACCCCTTATTTTGAGGATATTCTTAAAAAATAAAGTCTTTACGTTTCTGGGAAACACACTCCAACACTTTTAGGTTTTCTGTTGATTTTCTGTTAACCTTTACCTGGTCACTAGCTGAGGTCTTTCCCTCTGCAGACTTTGGCCTTTTGGGTGGACTGTCAATTTGTCGATCTGGCAGGAGGGAATGTTTACCCATAGCGTTCAGTCCGGTTACGTCTTTGGACATGGCATTCAGTCCTAGAAGACACAAGAAAAACTGTTAAACTTCATACTTTTTGTAAATTGATCGATTAATTTAAAATTTATTCTATTTGCATTATTTTTAACAGTTTAGTTTAAACTGTTAGGCTTTTGTCCGACAAATCCCTTAAATATCTAAAGTTCACATTACCAAAAAAAATCCCCTCACAACTGATTTATTTACTTAACAAGCTGTCGCACTCTTTTACATCTTGCCATGTAGGTAAAAGTTAAAAAAAAGCTAACTTTGTATAACGTCAAATCCTGTCATGTCTATATGTATAAAAGCTGTGTATTAAAAGTGTGTTTTACTTTTCGACAGATACACACAAACTTCATTTTACATAGTATGTAAAAAGGGATTGGGTATCCTATCTTTGTTGGGAACTCATGTTTTATTATTTTACCATATATATAAGAAAATCAAATAGCCTACAATAAAAATAAATTCTTAGTATTAAATCTAGTAACTAGTGCCCCCAAATTGTCAAATAGTATTCAGTAGGTGGGATGCTTCATTTAAAGCCACGTGTAACTTATAAATGCTGAGCAAACAGAACATCTATATAGAATGACATTAAATTAAACAATGTAATTATTGAGTTGCATAGCATACATAAAACAACAGGGGACTATTTCTGTGCCCACTGGAAAGTGAAATGCACAAGAACAAATGACGAAATGAAAGACGATCTGGATCACTCGTGTCGTGTATTACAATAATTAAAGAAATCTGAGCTGTCTCAGCTCTGATTTACAAATTATATTGTCAATATCAGCAAGTATTTCCAATTATTATTCAGCGGGGCATAGGTAATGATTCAAAAAACGAGTTGACTCTAAAACAACATTAACATGGGTACAAGCACATATTGTATAATTCATATTCATATTCATATACAGTGATGTGGTGCAGCCCAGAGGACATGTAAAATGGGAGGGGAGAAAAAAAACCTCAGTCAGACTCATTATCACAGCACGACATACATTAAATGTTATGGTAATATTAAACACTTCATTAGTTCATATACATTTCCCAGACTGCTTGAACAGCTCTTGTGTCTGTACAAGATGCAAAATTTTCTGGGCTCGGTCACAGCTGGTGGTACAGCAGCAGTGTGTGTGCATGTAAGTGTGCGTGCAAGATACGTAAACAGCAGGGCTCAATGTGGAGAGATCAGCCTCTGGTTGTATTTAGTAAATGCTGCAGCCACTGATAAATCTTTCATTAGCCTCATCCTAAGATACAAGCCGGGCAGGCCCAGCTATACTCTGCCACTGCAATTTACCCAATCTGCTCGACACAAAGACACAGCAACAGCAACTCGCCCTCCCTCATTCCCTCCCTTTTACTTGCTTTCTTCCTCCCCCTCTCCCTAAGCTATCCCTCCCTCGGCCCCCTCTTTCGTGTCCCCTCCCTCGTCTGGTCACTCAAGGCAATATGTGAGCCTCACTCTTGCGAATCAACGCTTCACGCCAGATGCACAAATGGAAAAAAGAGGAAATCAAAGGACTGATACATGGAGAGGGGGGTTGGAAAAAAAACAACATTTTGTATTTCATATTATTCTGTGGCTCGTTTTTGTATTGGACGCATATCAATTCCTCTGGCCTGTTCATGCATTTTAATTCTGTTGCATTAAGTAGGCGTTCCACTTATTTTATTTGTAATCCCCTATATCTGGAGCCTGAAATATTGGCCTGTCAAGGAAAGTGACAAGAGAGAAAGAGAGAGAGAGAGGGCTAGAAGAAAAAAAGAAGGGGGGGGGGGGGGGGGGGGGGGACGACATACAAGGGCACAATGTGAATTTTCAAGAACATCCGAGAATTGCTCTGTAGCTCAGAAGACCGAGGTAATTTTGTCTTCAACTGCTCGTTAAGTTCCCTGCAATATATATATATATATATAT